>CAMOHE010032236.1:0-11504 GCA_946598075.1 Artocarpus hirsutus
TTGGGATTTGCAACCCCTCTCCTCTCATGATGGCGCGCCTATTATGATATTATGGTGCAACACTTAGGCCCTTAAGATAAAACGATTAAGTTTTAATATGGTTCATATAATGCAAGATATGTTCCTTATGAAACTGTGCCTTGTGCGCTATTATGATGATGTTCATGAAATGTTTTAAGTTGTGAGATCTATAAATGTACTTACTAAGCGTTTGCTTATTTAAGTTTATATCATGTTGCAGATAAGGGTAAGAGATCCATGGATTAGGAGGAGGACCAAGACGGGGGCGTGTGAGCTATGCAAGATAAATTGCAAATGGAAGATGCCAAGAAAGAAAGAAATTTTATTATATAAACTATGATTTTTTTTAATTTTGAATATGTTTATGAAATTTGAATTTTAAGGATTTAAATTATGTTTTATAATGTTGAGAATGTACATTTGATGGACTTTTATTATTTTATAAATTGTCTTCTGCATTTAAAACTTTAAAACTTGTTTTATAATCGAACTTTTTAAAATTTGGCCTACCGATCATTACTGGTCGGACTGTCGAACTTATCGCTTTCAAAATTCCTTTTTGCAAAGCCTCGGACGGCCTGCCGATGGAAGACCTTCAGCCTGCCGGTCATGTTCGGCTTGCCGAAGTAACAAGTTCGGCATGCTGAACTGTGTAAGAAATTTTGACCTTGAGTTTTTATGACTTCATTATTTTTGTAAGATAAACTATTTAAGGAATGTTTATAAATGAGTAATATATTGATATATATTCATATGTATATATATATATATATAAAAATGTATGGATCCTGGATTAAGTTACCCTTTTATTTAAATAATTTATCTTATAAACCAAAGTATTACAAAATAAAGGTAACGACATTAGTAACGTCCGTAAAAAGGGGCGTTACAATATGTGATTCAATGTGTATAATTTGAGATTTTTAATTATGAATGCAATATTAAGTAAAGTAATTTAGTATATTTAAATTTTGTATAGGAATTCTTTACTCCAAAATAAACAAATGATTGTAAAATATTCAGATTTAACTTTAAGCTACAGAAAAACATCATGCACTGTAATCAATCCTACTAGTACATCCTCTCACTTGTGAAATAAATAATCTCATTTGTAACAGTGACAATGCACCATACTTGAAGCTAACTTTATTTTCTACAATTTTCACAACACAATATTAAATATTGCTTTTGAAATATCATGTATCACTATAAAAATTTTAGGCTTACTCTTTATGTTCACAAACATGATTAATAACTATTAACAACATCAATAGTTATTAATCATGTTTATAAAACTAGTAATAGCAAGATCATAAAAATAATAACTATGATTATGTGGAATTTTATTATTAAAAGGAAATTGAATAATTCTTTTTCCATATTCTTTGAAATGGATATTGCACCTTTTATTGGCTTAACTTGGTCATGTATAAAATTACATCAACATGATGCTTTATTATGATATATATTTTTAGGCCAATAATTAAAGAGTCACTAATTTGGTTTAGTTGGCTATTTGACTCTACGCATTGCATGAACAATTTTAATTTTGTGCATTCATGATGTCATCATGAAAAATGAATGGTGATCAGTTTTTCCTAATTATTTTTGTATATTTCCTAAAGTGAAAATTGTATATTTGTGATGGCTAAGGGACTTTTTCTAAGATTCTACAGCATCCGTACTATTAGTGAAAATAATAAAATAATCATTGGGAGAGTCAAATTTTGAAGAAATTAGAAGTTTGTGATGTTAAACTCCCATGAATAAGCAAAATTAGTCACTTAGCATGTGACAAAGAGAGGCTTTGGTATGTTCTTGTTGTATGTCTAAATGCCAATACCAAGGCTAAATCAATGGAGAAATTTTGTCATTATTAGTTTATTATAATAATATTATTATTGCATATGAAAATGCTATAGTGGTGCCTCCACGAAGGACATACTTATTGAAAATTCAAAATATAAATGTGATATTATAAAGCCTAAATGAAGGAAAAGCTAAAGAAAGAGTTGAGCTATTGATGTCTCCTCTTTGTTTTATCAAGTTTATTTAATTGAGTGCAATCTGATATTATGACACAAAGCATCCTCTAAGTTTGAAAAAGGCACATATAACCTTAGGAATTATAAATATGACAAGAAAGGAAAATAAAAAAAGGCTTATGAGACAAAATTGTTTAGAAAAATTGCAAACATAGCGTAATGAATTAATGAGAAATTAATAATGATATTTGGAGGTTTCAATTTGTTGAGTACAAATATTCATAGTAATTATAAAGGATATGAAATGTCTTTACATTATGTTTGGTTTCATGTTATAACTTACATGGATATATTGGAAACTTATTTCTAGTTTTTCTTCCAAATTGTAATAAGACAATTGTGAAAAATTGTTATGACAAGTTAAAAGTTCGCTGACCCAAAAGGCATTTTGGGTATGAACATACATAGTTTGAAAATCCCTACAGGTAATATTGTTTTAAAAAATATTCCTACCATCAGAAGAATTTGCAGTTGGATATTTATTAATCCTTATATAGATTGATTTATTGAGAATTGCAATGCAACATAAAATTGTTAGTTATTATGATAAAGAAAGTGACTGAATCACTTCTCCAACTACTAATTTAATAGTTTGGATCGAGCTCGCTAAACAACAATCTATTAATTTATGTCTAAAAAATGCTTGAAGTATTGAAGATTTTTTTTGTCTAAAGTACCACACTTGTTGGAAGAGAAATAAAGTTGTAAATATATTGGTATTATAAAGAGACCATATTCTTAATGAAAATATACTTATAAAAAGTTATTGATATGACAATTTGATAGATTTATTAAAGATCAGACCATTTGAAGTCATTGAGCATGTGACGTAGTCAAAAGGTATACCTAAAATTTAGAAACTGTGAAGAAAAGAGGGAAATATCAACAAGTCAGGTCAATATAAAGGGAAAGTTACATTGCAGTAAAAGTTATTATCAACAATTACAAAAAGCATGAATTATTAGTACATTGAAAAGAAAACGGGGATCTTGAAAAGTACTAGAAATCTGTCGAAAATGATCGACATGAAAAAAATGGCTTATAATAAAAGAGGCAAGGTCTAGGCAAGTACATACATTGATGCAAAGAATGGTGGACCAATACTCTAAAATATTTTAAATATTAAAGCGAGTAGGGTTGGAAATAATTATCCAAATGAAATAGTGCATATGAAAATATATGAGGTTGTAAAATAAATTATGACTTATTACAATAAGTTTTTGTTGAAAACTTATAAAGAATACGATTAATGGTACTCATATATGATGGATAAGCAATTATGTTTTGAAAGCCTAATAATATATAAAATAAGTTCATGTGTATCTGAAAAACATGTTGTAACAATCTATTGATATTTATAAAAAGTCTTGAAGGGGCTCCAAAGGTTTGAAAGATATAAGTTGAAATTGCACGCTTAATTATTAAAGACACAAAGATCTTTATATAAATAAATGAAATCCAAATATGAATGGTACTACTGTATTTTTATGATATAAAGAATGGAAGTGCTAGCAAATTAATATCTCCATTGCTTTAGAAGGATCTCCAATATACTAGATTTGCTGCTATTTGTAAAAATTCTTGAAGAGATTATAAGAGAAATTTTAGAAGACAAATCTTATAAAAGCAAGTTTATTCAGACCTAAAAATTGAAATTTACGTAAAAGAATCCTTATACATAATTTTTCTTATATATAAGAAAATTGTCCTAAAGAACTTTCAAAGATATTGTGTATTTTTTATCATTTATTTGATGATTATATATTTTAAGGATATACTAAAATAATTTTGAGTTTTGAATTTTTACGTAGTGTTTTATATATTATCTTGATATTTAATTTAGTATACTATAGTATGAGATATTATCTAAATAATTAAGTAAAATTGTAAGTATTTGGCTATAAGGTGCACAATATTTTATACTCATTTGAAGATGAGTTTATGTGCTAATAATTGTTGTACCATTGTTCTACCGATTAAAAAATAAACATGGGTAAAGATTCGTTCATGTATACCCACACTTCTTTATGACAAATGAGCACCTAAAGAGCGGTAGTTGAAATATTAGCAAAAGTGCTAAAGGTAATAAGTTCAAGTAGTCGATTGCAAATATCTTGATTTTGTTTACAGTAATATGCATCGACTCTATCATTTTCTATCAAATCAATTGTTATTGATAAAACTATGAGGATGGTACAAGGGAGACACAAATTTAGTCAAGAGTTTTTCCGACTTTTTCCTGACGAGGTTTTTAATGATGCAGATTTAGTAGCGCATTCTAAGAATGATGTACTCTTTTTCTTTCACTTAAATTTTTGTCCCATGGGGTTTTTATCTAGCAAGGTTTTAATGAGACACATTCTAAAATATTGAACATCCAACGAGGAGTTTTATAAATTAAATTGACTCATTATTATTGATGTTTACCGTCTAATATTCCCATTGTGTTCTTTAATGGTTGTTTAATCCTTTGACATGAATAAGGATGTTCTTGATATCTTAAAGTGAAAAATTATCATTTTCCTCATCCAATTGATATTGAAGAAATTCGTGGTCTAAATAAATACTATTAGTGCACTAATGTATTTGCTAATGGCACAAGACCTCACATAACAATCTTTGCTATTGTACTAGCAAGATATACTTCTCAAAGACATTGAAAAGATGTTAAACAGGTATTTCATTTTCATTATGGAACATCTGATATAGCTATTAGAATTGATTGGATGACTTTTTTCAATCCACACAAAAGCATGATTACACACATGCTACTTATTTACATATGGTAGTACTGCTATATCTTATCGATTTATAAGGCAAACTAATGTTGTTGCGTCTTTGAATCATGTCAAAATATGGGCAATTCATAAGATAGTCATCTTATGTGTATTGTTGAGATTTTTACTCTAATATATCCAAGCAACATGTGACCTTTTATTTAGCAAAAGAAGTTCGATGGCTTTATCTGAGGAGAATATAATGTTTATCAGTTAAGGAGACATAATAAAACATATTTTTAACAGCTCTTTTTCATGCATAAGCTCTTGAAGGATGGCATTCATCAAATTTGTTCAAGTGACAACTTGAGAAATTTTTATAGATATACTTCTTATAACTACATTTGCGAGATAAGTGCGCAAAATTAGAAGGCGTCGACTCAAAGATCTTTGTATGATTTTGGTAAAAAAGACATGTTCATATCCGGGGAGGCTATTGACAGCTGTACTCTTTTTTTTGTGCGCAGGTTTTATCTTATCAGGTTTTCTTAGCAAGGTTTTTAACAAGGTAGTTCTAAGCCAAATCTTATGATAATAATATACTCTTTTTTTCTTCACTAAGATTTTTTCCACAAGATTTCTCCTGGTAAGTTTTTGAATGAGGCATATATTCTTAAATGATAAACATCCAAGAGAAAATATTATGAATAAATTAGTTTGTTAGTATGGATGTTTATATTCCTAACACCCTTATAAATTGTATTATTTTCACCTTAATGACAATTAGTGTTGGTATTTTATAATCTTCATAACCTCTCAATTACCACTCTACTGCTACTATTTTGTTGTTGTAACTCCTCTTTTGACTTCTCCAACTTTATGATTTTTGGATTATATAATGGCCTTTGAGAGCTTATAATTTGTACACAATATGAGATGATGAATAATAAGATTGTTTCTCTTTATTTCTCTTGTGTCTCTCTATTTTATGCTTTATAATTTAGTTCTTTGTATTTTTGTTAATAGAAAGAAATTTTTCAAAAAAAAAAAAAAAACATAACAAAACGACTAGAAAAGAAAAAAGAAAAGGTCAAAAGATGAGAAGGTAGTATGACGCGGCAACGGGAAAGAAATTGAAGTTCTTGGAAGTTCTTCTTTGCAGTTGTGTAGATTAGATAATACATATTTGTCCATGTCCTCGTGACTTCTTCGGTGTTCAATTGATAATAGAGAAAAGGAAGATGTGAAAAAGAAACTGATTCGTCAATCTAACAATGGAGGCTTTCAGTTAATTGATAAATTTTATGCATAACTGTCTTGTTTGAAACAGTAGGCAGGTGCTTGCGTTTCTGAATCTGGCAAAACTGCACCAACCTCAAACGTCATTACGTGATTGTCTATTCCTGCAAATTTTCCAAATTAAACAATGAATGCAAATCAGATAAACATTAGTATTCTATTTGGTACTGTGGTTTAAACCATAAAATTATAGTTCAAATCAATATTGCTATAATATTTTCTTTTATAAAATTTGAATCACAATTAGTATGAACTGGAATTTTGTGGTTCACGTTCGAAGCGGGTTAGAAAAACAAAAATATAGGTTCCAAGTTAGTTGATTGCAATTTGCACGCAGGCACACTGAATAAGACTTGAAGAAAAAAATCATAAAAATAAACGAAAATAAAAATTGGCATGATGCAACGTAAAAGTCAAACTATCGGAATGCCTACTTTCTTAATTGCTCTGTTTTTCTACCACTGGGCACATAGAAAGTAGGAATTATAGCCAATGCTAATAGATAATTAGATATGCATTATGGGAGAAATTTTAATAGAGACAATAACAAAACTCACGTCATTTTAGAACACTAAACATGCATTTTTAGGGTATTTTTGTCAAATATTCTTTTTTTTTATTTAATTTGAACGTAACATTCTACAAATTTTGAAAGAGAATTATGTAGGGTTAAAAAGAATACCTTAATTGATAATGCGTATTTCTAAATTACTCATTAAATTATATTATTAAGCTTTAGTTATGGGTTATTTTTTACCAATAACCCTAAAAGAATATGTACTTGTCTGCGTTTAGCCCCCTGACATTTCTTTTATACCTCTCCCCTGGTTTTTTAAATTATACACTCTTAACCCCTTTTTTAATAAACTGTCTATTTTTAGATCCAACCAATAAAAAAATGATAATAAAAAAAACTACAACTAGTTGATGTAGCAGACTCAAGAATATAACTATATCTATATAAATATATAGAGAGCATCAACAGTCTTTACTTTTAGACCGTCTAAACAACATAACATTTTTTGATAGGATAATAGCAATGTATTATGTTAAACGTAACATCAAGCTTTGTTCATCAAATATTGTCGTATGTTTTATTCTATAAAAAAATATACCCTATCTTTAATATGACGACACTAAATTAAAAAAAGTGTGGAAGATTTGAAATAGTTACCTTTTTTAGAAACATTAGGACTCCGTTTGAGAATTATAGTTTGGACCGAAAAATTCAATTCAATCCAAACACGAGCTGGTATTTGACAACGTTCAAAAAAGTCCGAATTAAAATTCTCAATTCAAAGAATTAGTCCAAATTGAAATTCTCAATTCAAACTCATTTGTTACAATAAAAACCATTCATATTTTACGATTTTTATTGCAACAAATAAGTTTGAATTGAGATTTTCAATTTGGACTGATTGTTCAAACTGATTTTTTTCGTTTAACATTGTCAAACACCAGTTCATGTTTGGATTAGATTTTTCGGTTCAAACTATGATTCTTAAACAGAGTAGCAATGTTTCTCAAAAAAAAAAGAAAAAAGAAAAAAAGCATAGCTCTTTTAAATCTTCCATGCTATTTTTTTAATTTGGTGTCTCTACATTCAGGATATGGTATATCCTCTTCTAGAACAAAATATATGACAATATTTGATTATCAAAGCATGATGTTATATTTAATATAACGAATTATTATTATTCTATCAAAAAATATTACATTGTTGTCTGAACGTTCTAGAGCTAAGTACGGTAACCACTACAATATATATATATATATTAATTCTTTAGTACTAGCCTACATATTGAACTTTTTTACTCCTTAACAAACGCAGCAAAATTTTAGAAGGAGCATTTTGTGATGAAATAACATATCCCGCTCCTATCCACAGTCATCAAATGAACTAAAATTTAACGCCCTAGAAAAGTTTATATAATATTGTTGGATAATTTTCATGTTAATATCCTACTAGGTGATTCTCCAAAATCATCAAGGATTGAGAACATTCATACCACTATCAGAAAAATAAAAACGGACAGGACGATGGGTGTGGACATCCTCATAGTACCAAATGAAAGCCGCCTTCTGCCACACATGGCAAAGAAAACCGTCTGTGACTTGTGTCCCAAGGTACTCGGCTCCCTCAGCGAGGAAATCCGGCCGAGGGATCCCAACCTCGAAGCGGATAACGTCGCAGGTCCCCGCCCCTCCGTCGCCATCGCTGCTGGCGAGCGTGTAGTAAAACGACGTGCCGTTGTTCCACTCAACGGCGTATAAGAGCTGCTCCTCTAGCTGAAACTGGTGAATGTTGACGTTGCGGCCTTTGGGCCAGTCATACCAGAGGTCGGCTAAATGGAGCTCCCCGCTGGGGGTGAAGTTCATGAACAAAAGGGCGTGAAATTGCTCTGGCCATGGCGTCGGGATCGCAATTTCTGTTGGTGATGATGATGATGATGAGCAGATTGTTGAGAGGTTTAGGATTAGAATTATTGGACAAGTCGAAATTGTTAGCCATGGTAGCGGGAGTTTTACCTTCATCTTTTTTTTTTTTTTTTTCTTTGGGAATTGGGAAAGGGCCAAGTGAGAGGCGGAGATTTAAGAAGATAATATGAGGAATGGATAATATATTATTGGTAGCGACAACATTGTTGGCCTAGGTATTCTATGTAATTCTATTGATGTCATGCTCTGCTCTATGTTAATTTTGCACAATAATATTGCGTATAAAAAAGCAATAAAACATTGTGAGAGAATGCATGGGAATCAAGCAATAACTTGAAAATATTTAACTTGAGAGAGCTTTTATACTATAATATATTGTTTTATATTTGAAAATGTGAGAGTTTTATATTAAAACTTGATTCATAAACACTCTTTGAACCTCTATACTACACCTTTTATTTTTGTTATTGCAATGAGTGATACCTTAACCCTAAATTTTTTTAAAACCTATTTAAAATATTATAAAGCAGTAAAAAGAAAGGGCTGGAATCACTAACATATTCCCTAAAACTTCATAATTTCAACGTAATTTTAGGGTCAAATTTAATTTTTACCAAATAGTTCTTTTTTATTTACTATGTCTCCAACGATCATGTTTTCAAGTCTTTTATTTACATTTACTCTAATTCCTTATCTATAATTTAGATAAAGCGTTTTTTTTTTAAATTAAAAATTGTTCCATGCCCTTCTTTTAGAATTATATTCAACTCCATCTACTGTAAATATGTCAACTACAAGATCCTATAGTGTTTAGGAGAGAGTGTGACTATTTATGCTCTCTCACTAGAGGAGCATGTTCGTCTAAATTTTTCTCTCTTTTTTCAAGAGGAGCATGCTCTCTCACTAAAGGGCTCAAATTCCCATGAAACCTTCCTATTATTCAAAGTGCTCTCTCAACCTTGGTTGTTTGATTCATCATCATCAAGGCACACCTTATTGTTCACCATTTAATTGTCATCATAAGAATTGAAAAGTTCCATTTAATCCTCTTTGCTGCTCTTTGCAACTGTTCACATAAGACGCTTTATTTGTTCATCAAGAAACTGCCTTGAGTCAGTTTGAACTTCTAAAGTATTAGTCCACTCCATGAATTGGTTGGAAATATTCTCCATTTAAGCCAAAGATTCTTCAAGTCTCGGTGTGTTCTCTTTTTAATGCCCAAATGTTTGGTCTATAAAGTTAGGTTGATAGATGTGTGCAGGCTGTTGGTGAGTCCAACCATATAGTGAAGGATCCCAATGTCAGTGGTAGCCAAAATCTGCTATATCATTCAACAAAAACATTGTGCTTTCATGGCTTCTATTTAACAAGTGACCACCGGTTGTCAAAGCTTTGTTATCTACCCAACTTCTTGTCACGCCCCGGAGTACGGGAGGTGACGTGGTGGTTTAATTAAATTAATTAAGTAAAGATTTGGTTAAAAATCAGGGTTTTAGAATGAAATTTATAAATAAAAAGGTGATAATTTTAAAATCGTTTGAATAGAAAGGTTAAAGAAATAAATGAATTACCATAATAATTAAACAAATAGAAATAACATTAAAATAATTAAATATAGGGTGGAACGCGTATGAGTCCCACTGGCCCACATATTGTGCACACACATATAGTACTGACAATATTATGATACAACCACAGTCCAGAATGAAAGAGAAGTTAAAGTCTTACATGCCTTGAATGATAAATTAGCCTACCGAATACTTCTACCGATCGTAAGTCCGATCGGCGGACTCTTCTCCAAACCTATGCTGATATCCACCTAGGGTTAAGATTTTAAAACAATAAAAACGTGAGCGAAAGGCTCAGTAGGACTGTATTTAGAAAATTATTCAATTTTAAGAGAAATTGTGTAAATCAAATAAACGTAATAAAAAAATGAACTGGAACAATCAACGAGTAAATAATTAAATGTGAAATAAATTAAAATATAATATTACCAAAATAATTCAAATAAATCAATCAAAGAGTACCATTTTCCTTTTCTGGGCAAACCATACATGACTCACCACCGTAGTGGCCCAGCTGGGTTTCGGGACCTGCCCCCAAGGTTGTTCACTACACAACCCGATCTCTGAGATGGCATCATGCCCTCGAATATATATACATATATATATATATATATATCTTTCTGATTCATGAAATCTCTTCTTTACCAGATATAATCATTCATATTCATTATGAAGTTTATTATAAAATCCATCTCAATCTGCTGTTTCAGAAAACAGATAATGAAAATCCTTTATCAACAAGTCATTTAAAAACATTTTTGTAAAAATCCATTTGAGGCCAAAATATTTAAAAATGGCTATCAAAGAAGGGGTAGAAGTCCTACCTCAATACTCATACCGGTGTCTCACACCGTAATCCCGGTCCGCTATACGTTGGCTCCGTGGATCCACGCACAAATCCTAAATGCATAGTAACTTAGCTCGTTAGCATCTAACCCGAGATATCCTATGATACTAAATCATCTCATGGTGTCCTAGCGTGCCATTTAGGTTTACAAAAATCATTGTACAAAGTTGAAATTTAAATCAGGGTTCAAAATAGTTTAAAACGGGTGAAAATCACAAAATTTCTCCTGGCTCGGTCGGCCTGCCGGAGGAACAGGTTCGGTCGGCCAAACATCTTCAGGTTCGGCCTGCCGGTCGGATGAATCCGGCCTGCCGATCCTTTGAATCCGACCTGCCGAACACGAAGTTCGGCCTGTCGATCTGGGAAATTCCAGAAATTTCCACGCACGGGTCTCGACAGTCCCGAATTCAAATTCTCAAATCTAACCTGTTTTCTCAATTCCCAGGCATGGATAATCATCATAAACAATAGAAAATCATCATAGAACACTTTTTAGTGATTTAAAACAAGTTTTAAACAAGATTTTTACAAAAATCCAAAAATAGAGAAAATAGAGGAAAAATGAAAA
>CAMOHE010032254.1:0-32704 GCA_946598075.1 Artocarpus hirsutus
AATTGGTGTGCTAGCACCCTTTCTTTTGCGTTAAATGACTCTCTCTAATTTTAGGCTTTTAATGTCTTTTGCCTTTTAGAATGAGAGAACACCTTTTCTCTTCTTAATTCGACTAGAAACCCTAAAACAGATATATATATATATATCTATATTTTCGAGATAGAGTCAGATTTTAACTAGGGTAAACTATAATTCGAATATGATTCAAAAAATCTAAATAATGTCAGTAATTCGAATATGATTTAGATAATCTAGATAATGTCATATTCAATGAACCTAGACATATCTAGTACATCAAATCTGGACATTATTAGGTTCATTGAACCTAGACACAGTTAACCCAAAATTCGTTCTTGCTCTGTTCTAAGTGTGCGACCCTTTAGGTTCACATAACGACCATGTAGGTTCACATAACGTTGGTAGTGGGCTTGAAATTCTGTTTCTAGCCCACAAATCATAAGCGGCCTCTAACAAGACATTATGATTACCCAAGTTATGCAATGTCAATAATCCGACATAATCTAATCCACAATAAGTATTAAAGTCCTTTTGTCTCTAGATACCTTGATTGAACATAAAGCATGGTTTATATTATCCTTGTACTATTCAATCATATTATTTCTCGATCTTAAGTAAACTAATATTGATAACCCTTATCAATTCATTCCAGTATGGTCATACATTTTTCTTCAGTCTAACTTATCGAGGGGCCTATAAATATCTTTTTCATAATAAATGAGGGACAAATTCTTTCTTAATCACCCATATTCCTCACATGATTCACTCTATATCCAACAACAATCTATTCCATCATCCTGCTAAAGATAATATTAGATTGTGTCAAAATATAGAACTTGTCATGTAGAAAACCATGGTGATTTCATGTCAGAGGATTAGGATAATACTATTGTGATGAGAATCACTTATAACAATTATCCATGTAATATTCTCATAGCAGGTCAATCCAATACATCATTTTTCAAATATGTATCTATGAGCTGACTTAGTATCTCATACACATGATTAGTAAAACATAATCATCAATCAAACTTCATACTAGTCTTCATTCATTATTATCCCAATAATAATGACCGACTAGGGATAATTTAAAATATAATTCAATTTTCACCTACGAGTTTTACTATCAAGTCGCATACTTGATGACCTTAGGTAAAATTAACTATTCATAGAATTAGAATAAAAAACAATAATGAAAATGCCTATTTATTAATAAAATACAAATGTAATGAAATCAATATGTGGTCATTACATAATTGACCTAGCGCACATCACTAACACCAAATAGCATTTCAAAAGATAAAACTAAAACTGAAGTTAACACTTTCATTTCTCTAATGAAGGAACATAACATGACACAATGAGATCCTGCCAATTAAAAAGCTTCTCATCACAGTTGAGCACACAGAAGATGTCTTAAGCACAATATTAACTCACAAAAGTAACCGGTAAACCTTGCCACCCAAAATCAAAAACTTATTGGGCTGCTGTCTATGAGAAACAAGTGAAACCTATAAAACAAACTTGGTGTTGAAGAGCCAGATACAGGGTATTTTGTTAACCAAGTTGCACTGGACGGAATCGGCCAATAAAAACAAAAGCCTATTCCAACAAGCAGCTTCTGTTTAAAAAAAAAAAAAAAAACGAACAGCCGCTATATAGCCAATGTCTCAACAAAACCCCTCAACTTCTATCTACACTTCCCACCAAATCTGCTTCAGCGTGGAAGGTATAATTGTTAAGAAAAGCAACACCAGATCTGCCACCATTTATTTTTCTTTTTTCTCCTACGACTTTACCTTGAACTATACAATGGTTTTGTGTATCTACAGCAGACCTTTCCGTGGTCCTGCACTCTGTTCTCTTGCGTCTGTCGATAAATCCACTTTGCAACACAAGCCCACTGTTTTCAGATACCCAATTCAGCAGAAATACGAGCTCATGTACAGCCTTGCTCCAATATCAATCGGTCCATCATCCCCACCGATTGCATGCAGTGCTACGGGGATTGTTGAGAGAAGATGCACCGTGAGGGGGAAAACTGAAGGGTCAAGTTCGGTTTCTGAAGAGCCAGATTGGGATGTGATTGAATCTACAACGGATGAGTTAACAGGCTTGCTAGAACTACTCCCAACCACACCTGGTTCAGTTTGCAGGTCACATGGACTAACAATCAAGGCAACATCTTCAATTGGCCTCCATTTACCAGGGCTACCTCTCCGAGTAGAGTGTCTGTTAGGATATAAGTTAAGCACCAATGAGGACGTAGCTTCAAGCCATTCAGGAATCAAGCCTTCGACTTCATCATAATATATTCGCCGTTCAATCTGAAGGTATGAAGTGTTACATAAGCATAGAATAAACAAATCAAAGAAGAGAAAAAATGCAGACTTCATAAGATATCAATATTACAGATGAGTTACAAGAAGTTCTTACAGCTAACTTCTGAATATATATGGACATGAATCTCGGTCCCAGTCCCAGCACTCTAGCTTCCGATAGTAAAATCTGCAGGAGAAGTCAAAGTAAGCCACATATGAAGCACAAACAAAATATCAAAACACCGCATAGCAATATAGCATTGACTGCAGACCCATGGTCCAAAACCATTATAAAAGTAGACATCTTCAAATAGCTGGATTATACCAAACAGAAGCAAACACAAATGATTCTCGTCATATTTCCTTTGATGCATGATCAAATCAGATTATAAAACGATCAATTCCATGTAAATATATTAAGCTTGAACAGCTTCGCTCTTTTATGTAAACTGCATAACTGCATACCCTCCAATTATTATTGAAGATTAAGTTACATTTCAAAAGGATGACATAACAGCAAGGCTAACTGTAATAAAAATTTAGCATCTTAAAAAACACAAGCACATCTGAAGAAGGAATCACTAAACAAAAAATAAAAAAATAAAAAAAAAAGAAGACTGAGCACGCAAATTGTCTACAAAATTTTTCCCTTATGCACGATCAAATGGGGAGTTGAGGCAAATCAATACCTCTTTCTTCTTTAGAAGAGCCCACATATAGAGCTTATCACAAGCATCCTTAACACGTCCACTAGCCAGCTTTCTATCATTGCAATAAGCAGCAACTTCAGCAAGTAATTCAGTGCCAGGAACTCTATACTTGAGGGCAGCTGCTGATAATGCTTCCAGGCCTTCCCAGGATTCAGCAGCATCTTTTTCAAAATTAATGCCAGTAAAGCATTTTCTTCTCGCTTCCTGTCCCCTGTGAAATTTATTCAATGCTTTCTGATGTTTCAGATACACTTCTTCAGCCTCTAAAATTGCAGCCAGTGTCCGATGCACAACAATATCAGGATACCGGCGTAGAGGTGAAGTGAAGTGGGTATAGAAAGGAACAGCTAAAGCATAATGGCCCCAAACATTTTCATTTTCTTTAAAATCCCCGGTGCAAAAATAAGTTGCCAGCTGCATTGGTCTAGCAGCATAGTTGACAAGAATATCAAAGAGAGTGGAATCATCCTTGAGCTTTTCCTTGATCTTCTGCAACGAAAGATGGAACTGACGAGAAGAAGAAGTATCCAACTCTAAACCATGTTTGTAGCAAAATGTTTCAAACTCCCTGAGTTTTCGCATGTTAGGTTCCGGGTGCCTCCGCAGTAGGGCACAGTCAGGGAAAGCCCTACATATGACCTCAGCAGCAGTTCTATTTGCTAGAAGCATAAACTCCTCAACAAGAAAGTTAGAAGCCTTCCGTTCAGAAAGTATACTATCATATGGATTTCCACATTCATCAAAAAGAAAAACAACTTGGAAGTTTTCTAGCTCTAAAGCCCCATTGTTAAACCTCTTCTCTCTCAAAACTTTAGAAAGTTCATAGAGGTCTTTGACAGAGTTAACTACATCAACCCATTCAAAATGGCCATGCAACTGGGGATAACTAATTCCTGAGAATAAACTCTTGGTATCCATTAACCCATTAATTATTTCCTGCGCATGTTCGTATGAGAGCTTGCAACATGATTGTATCACGGTACGGCCAATCCATTGGTCTACAACATCCCCGGCCAAGTTGATATCTAAAAACATAGAGAACGCAAGTCTATCCACACCTGCATTAAGGGAACATATATTCTCCGAAAGCAAACGGGGCAGCATGGGCAATTTCTTTCGTAACATATAGACACTTGTTGACCGCATTTGAGCTTCTTTATCCAATTCAGTGTTGGGTAAAACGAAATATGACACATCAGCAATGTGGATACCTACTCTGAAAATATCATTGGATAACCTTTCAACTGATAGAGCGTCATCCAAATCAGTGGCAGTGGAAGGGTCAATGGTAAATATGCACAATTTTCTAAGATCTCTTCTGCTTTTAAGCTCTTCAAGTGGCACCTCCCAAGGAGCATGTGGGAGGCAGGCAAATGATTTGGGAGAAAAATCAGAGGAACAAATAGCATTTTCAAATAAAATTGCACCAAGCTGTGCCTCTAATTCTCCACCCCGCCCAAAAGTATGTGAGACGCAGGCCTGAGGACAAGGACTTTCTTCCCCCCAATTGTCAATTTTGACAGCAACGAGCTCCATTTCAAGAGTGGCATCACCACTCTCCAATCTTTTCTTTATGCAGTCAGGCAAGCCTTGCACAAGTACCATCATTTTTGGAAGTCTTGGATCAATTGGTGTCAGCTGGATGTACTCATGGTCAGTAAGTGCTACAATACTTTTGTTTTTGTTCCCAACTCTCCTGCAAAATTCCTGGTACAAAATCCATTGTTTAACATTAAGAAAGCCAACAACAGCTTTTCGACGAGGAGATTTTTCAATAACAGCTAAAACCCTGCCTGTAGGCCGTTTTGAAGGGAATGAACTAATCGTGGCACACATCCTTCCTACTGCATTTCTAACATGATTCATTCCACTAGAAGAACCCACATGCGAATTGTCCAAAGCAGGAAGGTGACAACCATCCATATGTTCATGACTTGATGGTCCACTTGACTCTGACTGAACAGATTCATCCAAAGAAAGATTCCTTTCAGAATGCAATTCCTTCCCTGGAATGAAGCAGCCACCATTATTTGCGTACTCATAATCCACATCTACCTTACTTTCACCTTTGCAACTGGTACCGGCCATTTTATTACATTCTGATACTAGGTTCAAATCCTCCGCCGGTGCCGAATTGCTACAACTTGCCGTTGAGGCTTTCATTCTTGTCCATAATGGCAAAGGATCAACCTTAACTGCTACAATGTCACCTTCCACCTACAGAGAATAAGTGAAATCATGTAACTGTGTGCTACATTCTGCAAGAGCAGATATGCTACAAGAGGAATTAACTTTGACATTAACAAGCATAATTCTCAACATTAAAATTAAGTATTTGTTTCGTGGGATTGTTAACGACATCCATCACATGGACTACTTTATGCGTTCAAAAACGCATAATTATACTGTTTGATGATTAAAAGTAGTAGGTGCTGAAAACCAAAACGTCCAAAACCAACTTTCAAGGGGAAAAAGGTTCTAAAAAAGGGATAAATATGTATAATAAAAGCATAAAAAAGAACCCTAAAAGCAGTAGAACAAAGATAACTGCTGTGTGCTGATGACTGTATAATATCCGTTTTTTCTAAATTTTCAACCACAAAAGCAATCAAAACATTACATAAGTGGCATGAAGTCTGTAAGAAAACTGTGTAACAAAAACATACACAAACGCAAAGGGTAGATCAAAACCAAACACAAGCAGACAGTTACTTCCAATGACAAAATGTAAAAATTCAAGAGCATTTTTACGACAAAACTGAAGTACTCGTTACTGCAACATTGCAACAGCCAGTGTGTATGCCAAAAGGCCCAAAACTAAAACTAAATGACCCAGAGAATCAGAGATACACAAACAAGGAAAGAATGCATGATATCAGGCAGCTGAACAAAGGAAAACAAAAGCACCGAGCTTACAGCTCTATTCTGGAGAGGAATTCCACTAATAAGAACATCTGTTGGCACTCCATCAATTCTGCAATAAGCCTGCCAGCGGATAACAAAGGAACCTTTCATTATAACCCACCCAGAATTGAACACGAAAAAGAGTAATTTTGCAAAAACGAAGAAATGTAACGAACCTCAAGTCTATTGTGGGCATTGACACAAAACAAAGCTTTAAAAACATCTCCTTTCTGTCATTTAAAAAAGAAATAAATAAATACAACTTCTTTCTTCCATTTCCAGAAAAGTACCACCATATCCCCATACATTTAGTTGCAAAAAAAATAGATTACGTATTGATGCATTAATACAGGGGTTAAATCAACCTCTAAAGCCTCATTAACAGCTTCTAAAGACCAGTGTGGAGCAAAAAGTTTCTTTTGGCCATAGCCCTCCATCTGATGAGAAGGAAAGACTTTGGTCACGAACGAGTTAGATGATCCTCCACAAGTAGTTGACTCGGGACATGATCTCGAAAACATTTTGCCACCAAGATCAGATAGGTGAGGATTCTGACTTTGTGAGCTTTGCATATCTTCTGAATTGGTCTGTTCACTGATATGCATTGCTGGCAGAGAATTGAAAGCAACATTAGACGCATTTGTAAAACCATAATCATCTGGAGAACACATCACAAATTTTGGTTGCCTCAGGGATTTAAACACATGATTAGTTGATCTACCATTCCCCAAGTACTGCGCTGCTTCGCCTCGAATATCATTTGCTGGATAACATAACGGCGTCACACAAGAAGACAAAAGGTCAAAAACTGATAAACTGATACACAGAGAGCGATAGTGAACTCAGGGAAAACTATTCACGAACAATGAACCAAAAGACAAATTCCAGTTCTAACAAACCCACGCTCTCCAAAATTTAGAGCTATTTTTTAAGGCAATTTCTCTGGTGGCTACTGAAAACATAACCTACCAATAAGTATCCGTTTTAGCCATCGGATTTGCAGGAAAAAAGTGATCTTGACCAGATCAAACAGTTTGAAAACATACACTACTGGTGAGGAACAAAGACCCTTCGTTCCAAGGAAAACCGGTGTGACTTTCTCGAATCAATGATACAGTAAAAAAAAAAGTCAATCATCCAAAATATGCTATCAAAATGCCTTCATTCCTTCTCTTGAATTAAGAACTCCAAAACAAAACTTGAACAACAGCTAAGCTAAAAATTCTCAAAATTCACCACCAAAGTGACACCAGGATCAGCTTTACAGTCACAAAAAAAAATCTTACTAACCATTACATTATCAGATAGATCATTACACAAAAAAGGGCAAACTCGAAAAAAAAAAAATAAAAGACAAAATAATACGTATTCACAAGAAAAATCTTTATTTTTGACAAAGCCCAACAAGAAAAAAAGTAAAAAAGCTAAAAAGAAAATATCAGTCAATACAGTCGGCAATAAATCCACATGAATTCACACTTAAAAATCGATGAAAAAATTTTAAATAAAATAAAAATACCCGATGGGGAAGCGTTCTGCTTAGATCGTCGACCAGATCGGCGCTTCTTCTTCTTCTCCTTGTCGCCGCCATCCTCAATTTTCTCAACCATAACTTGTTCTACCGAACCCCCTCTCATCATAATACTTCAATAAAAAAAAATTAATCCAAAAAAATCAAAAAACAAAAACAAAAGAGAAATTGTAATGAAGATAGAAACCAGGCGTCTTCCGAACTGTGAAAAAAATATATGCGGAAGAACCGAGTCAATTGAAAATCTCTTTTAGAAAAATAAAATAAAATAACAAAATCAAAGAAAATAAAAAAGAAGCAGAAGAAGAAGGAGAGAAAGTTGGGGTTAAATAAGGTTTGGAAAAGTGGGGTTTGTTATTTTTTTTTCTTTTTTTTTTTCTTTTGGACTGGTAGCTGTAGTGGTGAAGAAAGGGAAGAGACGTGATGATTGGTCGGCTAAAGAGATGGGACGCCGACCCTCCCGATTCCTGTCTCTGCCTTTGCTTTGCTTGCCCAACTTGCTTTTCTTTTTTTCTTTTTTTTTTGTTTTGTTTTATTTTATTTTCTTTTCTTTTTTTTTTTCCCTACTTTTTCTTTTTCTTTTAGCTTTGTGAGAAAATTGCATTGTGCACCCAAACTATGTGTTTTTGGCAAACTATATTCCAAACTTTTAATTGCTACAAATTGCACCATGGATTTGAAAATTAGTAGTAATTGAAGTTGTGTGGCTAACATCTGTTAAGAGATCACCGATATGATGCACAATATTCACACATGAGATGGTTTTAAGGGCAACCCTTATTTTGCACCACAAAAGTCACAGTAATTAGATGTGTTCAAAAATTATAAGGCTGAAGTTGAGAACCAACTCAGCAAAAGAATTAAACGCGTTAAATTTGACAGTGGTGGTGAATGCTATCATAGAAATGACAATTCTGGTGAACAACGTCCAGAACTGTTTGCTAAATTCCTAAAAGAAAGCGGTATCGTCGTATAGTATACTATGCTGGGTTCACCCACTATGAATAGTATTGCTGAAAGACGAAACAGGATGCTTAAGGATATAATAAGGAATATAATCTCTTATTCTACCTTACTGAATCATTCTGGGGAGAAGCGCTTAAGACTACAGCATATATCCTTAACAGGGTTCCAACTAAAGCAACTGCAAAAATCTCTTACGAACTTTGGAGGGGCCTAAAGCCTAGTTTAAAGCACTTATATGTTTAGGGATGTCCATCTGAGGTAAGGCCTTATAGGCCTAATGAAAAGAAACTAGACTCAAAGACGGTGAATTATTATTTTGTTGGATACTCTGAAAGATCTAGGGGTACAAGTTTTATGATCCCATGACTAAGTTGATTTTTGATATGGGAAACACTCAGTTCTTTGAGGATGTTGAGTTTGCAGGGGGAGATAAGGTTAGAGCCTTTGTCTTTGAAGAGGAATATGTTGACATTCGCATAGTTGTTATTGACATTGATTAAGCTTCTATTTCTGACATTTTTCAAGAAGCAGACCCAAATCAAGACAATATTAGACAACCTTCTATTCCAGAAATTGTTCCAGAAGAGCAAACTCTACCACTTCAAAAACCTATGCCATCAAAGAGGTCCACTAGAAAAATAAGAGGTGCGCGCTAGATGATTACATTGTATTTCTCCAAAACCATGAGTTTGACATTTATTACACGAAACCAAGAGATTTCTATCAAAAAAAATTTAAGATGGAGGATCTTGGTGATGCCTTTTTTGTGTTAGGCATACAGATACACTAGGATCGTTCTCGGGGTTTATTGGATTATCACAAAAGGGCAATATTGAAAAAATTCTCATGAAATATGGCATGCAAGATTGCAAACCATGTGATACCCTTGTGGCTAAGGGAGACAGTTTAGTCACAATCAGTGCCTTAAGAATGATTTTGAGATTCAAAAAATGCAGAAGATTCCTTATGCATCAATAGAGGGAGTTTGATATATGCTCAGGTTTATACGCATTCGGATATTGCATACATTATGGGGATATTGGGCAAATACTTAAACAATCATAGAAATGATCGCTAGATAGCAGCCAAACGAGTCTTGAGGTATTTACAGAGAACAAAGGACTACATGCTCACATGTTGGAGGTCGAAACAACTTAAGATCATTGGGTATACTGACTCCAACTATGCTGGATGCCAAGATAGTATTAAATCTACTTCGAGCTATATTTACCTTCTAGCTGGAGGTGTTGTCTCTTAGAAAAGTGTTGGATAGTCTCTTATAGCATATTCTACCATGGCGACAGAGTTCATAGTGTGTTATGAAGTGTCTAATCATGGAATATAGCTGCGTAATTTTGTCATGGGGCTACACATAGTGGACAGTATTCAAAGATCATTCAAGTTATTTTGCAACAATAAATCGACAATTCTATATTCCAACAACAACAGAAGCTAGACGAAGTCAAAGCATATAAACATCAAGTTCCTAGTTATAAAAAAGAGAGTATAGAGTGAATAATTGTCTATAGAGCATATCAGTACAAACACTATGATTGCGGATCCGTCTACAAAGGGATTGCTACCCAAAATGTTTTATGAGCACACTGCTCTTATGAGTGTCATGTCTCCTGAGGATGTTCAGTTTTAATGGAAGTTTGTAATTTTAGATGCTTCTATGATATAGACATATTTTTCAATTATTTCAGTTTATGGATATTTTTTAATGTTATTTTCTACAGAAATAAAGTTTTGGTTTTATTCACACTCTAATTTTGGTATGGTTTGATCTCATTAAGATTTTCAAGTGGATCAGTTAGAAATAGGCATGCTAAGTTCACATTGCATGAAATTTTCATGCTACACATCCATGCTTGATCTTTGTTATTAGTTGTATTAATATATGTGATCATTGATGGGTCTAGTTATGACACATGTAATGAAGGTCATTTTGGTCCTATAGTGATATAGTTAATGGACAAGATTGTTAGGATGCATAAGGTTTTGATAGCAAAATTCATGAGCTTATAAGATATAATTTACATTTATAAAGTTGCATATATAGCCCAAATAAGAGATTGTTGGAACAAATCCAATATATATAGGCTAATATAATTAGATAAATGTGTATTAAAGACTATCAGATAAGGTTGTTTAATTAAAGTGATCAATTTAAGTTTTAGGCTTTTAATGCATCATTTAAGTGTAAGCCTCTTATATATAGAGACCACAATATAATTACTGATTTTATGATTGACTAAATTGGTAATTAAGGATAACTATTAGGGTTAATAGTTATATAAAGGGGTTATGGACCCAAAGTCAGTACATATGTTATTTTTCTGTCACCCATCTACAGAGGAATTATAGAGCATTTTTTGAAGGACTACTTACGTACTAGATTTAGAAGATCCTCAACCTATAGACTCAGGAATCATAATTCAATTAATGGATTCAGGTTGACTTCCGTATCTTATTAATTATCTCGGTGATTTGACATGAATGATCCTTGATGATGATGGTTTTTATCATAATACTTTGTTCTAACAAGGGCAACCTCTCCTATTATGGCTGGACTCTTCATGGTAAGACCTGTTCTCTTAATTTAATGGTGTCAGATGGGCCAATTTGCACTTCATCAACTTCCTTGCGACGATTCTTCTTTGGTCTTCCAGGTAGCTACTTAAATTCTAGAGGGCAAGGCAGTTCAAGTCCAGTTTCCTTGCATAGTTTATGGCCACTTAATGGCTTTACAGTTGGGGAATAAGACTTCAAGTATGTTTCACGTTTGTATCAATCACTAGTACAGTCCATGGGGTCGAGGACTCTACTATAAATACATGCTATAGCATGGAAGCATAGGATGCCACTTAGCTGTTATTTTTTACAATCACATGTCTTAACAACAAGTTCTAGACAATATTGCTCATCACCTCAAATTTCATATCTCCACTGTACTCTGGGGTACCATTAATGGATTGTTCTTTGGTTTTTTCCAGAATTTTGAAAATTCAAGGTCCAACTTGATGAGGCCATCTGAGTGCTTCTTCCTTTTTAGCCACCATTCTCTTGTAAATGTAACGTCTTACCATCTCCATCATCGTTGTGATAGGCTTGTCTCTACCTTCAAGAATTGCTCCATTGAATGACTCTCAAAGGTTGTTCAATAAAATATCACAACCAGATCTAGTGGAAAAAAACCCGCGGCTAGCTCATGGATCCTTCTTGGCAAGCCACTCATATGGATCAGCATTTTGCTCTTTGAGTATCTCCATTTCATGTTTGAACCTTTAAAAAATATGCCTTAATTAATGAAAACATTTTGCTCTAAGAACAAGTAAAAAACCCATTTCACATAAAAAAATGTAGCAAAATTCATGTACAGCAGAACTCCAAGCCAAAAGTTTTGTGTTCTGTAAGTTCCTGTACAGCTCTACTAAGTTCTAAATTTTGAGAGAAAAAATTCTATGGGGAAAGCAAGCTGTGTTATTTAATAATGTCCTATTATATATACAAAATGTCGTCACTCGTCAGCAATAAAGCAACTATATATGTACATAATATAAGTATATTTACAATCACTTTTCAAGTTCTTGTACAGCTCAGGAAGCTCAACATTTTTCAAGCATGTTGCAATTTGAAGCGCAAATCCATTACATCCATTACTTCATATGATTGCCAAAATCAAGAAAAAAAAAATTATGGACAAAGCAAGCAGTGAACATAATAGATTCAGAAAATTTTTTTGCTCTAGAAAAAAAAGACTTACCCTTGGCTAGTTGTCGCCTTATCAACATTCTACATAGTTTGCTTCAAAGCATGAGCTTTGTACATTTGCTCGAAATTGTTATACATGTGCCTCATACAAAAACGGTGTTCAGAGCCCTCAAATCCTTCTTTTATAGTCTCTGCTAATCTTTCTTGCTTGTCTGACATCCATGTGATTCCCCGTGAGTTGACAATGTTCAAGTCCTCCCTCAGTATCTCAAGAAACCAAGTCTATGAATCCCTGCAGTCAGACTCCACAGTAGCATAAGCTATTGGGAATATATCATTATTGGCATCGATACCAACAACAGCTAGTAGTTGCCCATTATGAAACCCCTTGAAATGGCAACCATCTAGTCTAATTATTGGTCTGCAGCCTGCCAACCAACCTTTCTTACAAGCATCTAGGCAAACATATAATCTTTGAAAGATGGGTTTACCAGCGGTAGAGTTGCACTTCATCAACGCAGTGCTACCAGGGTTAGATTCCCTTCAGGCTGCACAATAATCCTATAACCTACCATATTGTTACTTGGCTGACCCCTTTATTTTTCAAAGTTTAAGACCTAACCCTGTAAAATTTCCATTTGCTTATATCCACTCTTGTATCAGTCCTCACTTGTTTAAAAAAACTCAGCCTTTTTCCATTCTAGATCAGCATCCCGATGGCCTTTATATTTGTTAGCTAGCCAAGCAGAAGCAATATACTAGTTACTAAAAGCTCTTGCACGAGTATGCTCTAGGTTGTATGTCTTCACCACAAACTCTTTCTTGTCATTACCAAATGAAGCATATGCCTGCCAAGGGCATCCCTCTTTGCACCCAACCGGAATCTTTTTTGGTGGGTGGCTATCCCATTAAGTCTTTTGGGCATGTTTGGTACGTCGTATTAGCACTTTGAACCTTTGAACCTATTATTTAAAATAATACAATGTTTGGTATGTATCAAAATTTTTAATACCAAATACGAAATTAAAAAAATTAATACAATACGAATTGTTATATTTAATAAGAATAAAAATCTACTTATTAGACCGTATTAATAAATGTATCAAATATTTCAAATATATTGATAATCAATGCCAAATAACCAAGTTTCAGAATGGATCAATATTGGAGTTTGAGGTTAAAATTTGGTTCAACAATAGGGTTGAACTCGAGATTCAAGATTCATGGTTTGATGGTCAAGCCCAATATTAGGATCAAAGTCTAGGTGGAGATTTTGGTTCGAGTCAGGATGGGGGGTTATGGTTGTAGTAGGGATTCACGGTCAAGGTGTAACACCCGAGCATTTTTACTACATTAAAAATACAATAACTTAAGGATTGTGTTAAGATAAAAATACAGTTTAAGAAAAAGTAATGTATAACAATATAAAAAATTGTACAGTATTAGAATAATGTAGTGTAAGGAAGTATACTGAAAGAGTAATGTAATGTAAAAATTACACTGCAAAAGTTATACAGTGTAGGAATTTAACTGTTTAAGGTTAAGCAGTACAAAAATTGGATTGTTTAAGTCAAATCAATATAGAAATAATATTGTTTGAAGAATGTTGTATGGTATAGAGAATATACTGACAGTACAAGATAAAATACCATCAGTATAAATTTAGACTGTATAAAGTTACATAACATTTGAATTACATTAAATGGTAGATGTAAATAAGTATAGGAAGTTGTGGGACCTCATAAGCAGTATAGAAAAGAACACCGACTATATAGGAAAAATACTGTTAATATAAACTTGGACTGTCTAAAAAGTCTTGTAGGACCCACCAAGGAGACACTTCGAGAGTTTTGATTGGGCCACCACATTTACTAATGTGGCCTAACCAAAAGTGGCCAACTTACCCCTAATTAATTAGGGTGATGATTCATCATTTAAAAAAAAAGAAAAGAAAAAGAAAAAAAAAGTTGAATGATTTCATAATATAAGAGACCACAATTTGGTCTCCACAGTGGAAGGAAAAAAAAGAGAGAAAAGAGTGAAATGTGAAAAGGAAAGGAAAGAAAGAAAGGAAAAGAAAGAAAGAAAGAAAGAAAGAAAAAAAGAAACCAAAAAAAGGCTTCATTTTTTTCCTTCAAAAACCACCACCTCAAAGCAATTCTTTCTTAAAAATTTTGATGAATTCCAAGCTCAAATCAAGTTTAAAGTAAGTTCAAAGGGTTTGGTTTAAGATTTGGTACTTATGAAGGTAATATCCCAAACTTTTTCTTATGGGTTTTGGTGGTTTTCTTTAAGCTTTGGAAGGGTTTTGATGAGGTTTTGCTATGGTTTTTATGAAGAGAGAAAAACAAAGTTTTGAGCTTGGCAACAAAGGGACAAAAAGGTTGGCAAGTTTAGGTAAGTCTCTAAACTTTTTATTTGAAATTTATATACATACTAAGTGTTTGAAGAAATGTTTTAGTCTATGGCATGTAAATGGACAATATGGCATAATTATTTTATGTTATATGTTGATGTGATGATAATGGAAAGAAGAAAGTAAGGATTTTGGTGAAATTTCAAAGGGACTAAATTGCAAAAAAAAGTGTATTCTCAGCAGATTTAAAAATCAACCAAAAAGTCCCCCTGAATGATGGAATATGAGGAATGTTAAAACATAAAAGTTGTAGAATGCATTGAAACTGCTAGGATAAGGTGGATAGTTTGTCGAAAATCTACTTGGTTTAGGAGTTATGAATTTTACAAAATTTTGGACACAAAATTTCAAGAAATAAAACATCATGAAATGTATTGAATTTGACCAAGGAGCTTTTGTAAGTTTTGTTCCTTCTGAAAAACTGAACATTATGGTATAAATTGGTTATTTTTGATCCCGGGGGCAAAAATGTAAATATTTTTGTATTTTAGACCAAAACCATAAAATCGTGTAAAAATTGAGTTTTTCACCAAGCAATGTAGAATTCTTACACTGCTATAGGTAGTGAGTAATTAAGGATGCTAAGTTTCAAAGGATTCAAAATTTAGTCAAAGAAAAGAATGAAAGAAAAATGTTAGGGGCAAAATGGTCATTTTATGCAAAATGGCCAAAACGGACCCAAAACACCCGATGTCGAGAAACCTTCCTTAGTGGAAATTTTTCTGTAATATGTAGGTAATGGAACGGTTAAGTTAAGCAGTGAGTTTTGTAAAGTTACGAAATGGACGAAAAACCCGTTAAGGGTAAAAACATCATTTTTAAGATAAACAGCTAAAACGGAATCAAACACTCCAAACTAGCAAAACGCTCCTAGACGAATAATGTTTCGTAATGCATTAAGTAATGAAACTGTCACATGGGACATGAAATTTAATCAGGGCTGTTCAAGTAAAGAAAAAGGTAACCCGATGGGTTACAAAGCTAAGTAAAAAGAATGATAACCCGATGGGTTACTAAGCTAAGAAGAAAGAATGGTAACTCGATGGTTATATAATTAAGCAAGGGAAAGATAACCCGGTGGGTTACAAAATAAGTAAAAAGAAGGGTAAATCGATAGTATACCAAGTTATGAAAAAAGAAATGAATGTTTAATATTTACGTTTTATTATCGATCGAGTAGATTGATAAAAAGAAAGTTAATTAATGAGTCGGCTGTCGTTTGATCAGGACACAGAGGCATACTAATGAAAGGAAAAGGAACGGAATAGAGAATACTAGAGCGTAATCTAAGTAAGTTCAGACCTCACCTACAACACAAAGTAAATGATTTTTAAATACTTATATATGTTAGCCAATGTGTTTGCAATTGTTATACAAGTTGTTTTTAAAAGTGTGTTTGCATTTGTTATGTAAAAAAGTTTTACAGTTTAAATCAAGATTTGCAATATATTTGCAACATTTATGTTAAAGCATGATTGCATTTGATATGCATAAAGTTTTAAAAGATCAAATAAAATTTTGCAATGTATTTGAAATAATTATGTTTAAAGCATGTTTGCATTTTTTTAATGCATAATGTTTTACAGTTTAAGTTATAAGTATTATGTTGCAATTGTTATGTAATAAGTTTTACAGTACAATTATGATTTGCAAATGTGTTTGCATATAATGTGATTGTATTTGATATGCTCACTAAAGTTAAAAAGAAGGTAAAGTAAAGACGATAAAGAATGTGTCGTATCAGCCTCCTTGTTGTGAGGTATTAAAAGTAAAGTTAAAGTTTGACCTACTTGATGTGAGGTACATGACCTCGGTGTTCGATGGTCTTAAGTCTTTTACAAGGGAAGCGTTATGTTTATGATCTCATGATTAATGATGTTGGTACAAACACTAAAGTAAAACAAGGAAAGTTAAGGAACAAATGATGGAAAGTAAAGTAAGATAAGAAAAGTTAAAGAACAAACATAGAAAGTTAAAATAAGAAAAGAATATTCATAAAATGCTCATAATTGAAGTTTATAATTGAGTATAATTGGAATCATATATTATGAATTTGCTTGTATTCTTTATTATAAAGTATTTACATTAAATGCTTATAAAAAACAAAATGAGGAATGTTTCATGTTAAGTGTTTATGAAAACATTTTCATGGTTATAAGAAAAAGTTTATAAATGAAGTTTTATGAAAAGCATTCTGAGGATTGCTGCATGTTAAATGTTTTATGAAAAGTATTTATGAAAAACGTTTTAGAAATGTTTTATGAAAAATGGCTATGAAAAACGTTTTTAGAAATGTTTATGAAAAATGTTATAAGAGAAAGGTTTTTATAAGAAAAGTTTTTAAAGTAAGTTTAAATGATCTGTGAGATTTTGTTTAAACTTACTGAGCGTAAGCTCATTAAAAGTTGCTTCATATTGTAGGTAGTTTTATGCGCGACCAGTAGGACCTGTTAGAAAAGCTGGGTGCTGCAGAGGACAGATGCGATGATTTGAGTATGGATACTACCATAGTGCTTCTGCTACATAAAGAAAATGTTTTCCACTATTTAAAACAGTGTTTTCAAAGTTTTATGAAAATCATAGTTTTAAGAAATGCTTTCAAAGTTTTATGACATATTTACGAAATGTTTTATTTTCTTATAGAGTTAAGTTTTACTCAACGATTCAGTAATTGTTTCTTAATAAGTTTTAAGAAATAATTTGAAAAGGGTTTAAAGTCAAATGTTGAGCAGGGTCTCAACTTGAATAGTGATAAAGGTCGTAACAGTTTTTAAGTATGTTTTTCAAGGATGTTAAAAGGAAAAGAAAATTTTAATTCAGTATTTTTTTCTTACTAAGTAAGTAAGACTAATACTTAAAAACGATGTTTAAAAAAGTTAAGTTACTGCCCAAAAAGGCGGGTCGTCACATAGGGTTAGGGTCAGGATTGGGTTTAGGATTCAGGGGCGGTGATTGGGTCAAGGTTAGGTAATAAGACTATAAAAATGTATATTTCTTAAGACTAAAATCAATCATTTTACAGTAACATTTCTCATTAAATCCCTTAATTATAGTATCTGTGTGCTAATTAGGGTTTTAGTGTGTTCGTATAAAAATATATTTAAAAATATGTTTTCAGTGTATTTTTATGTTTAATAATATCTTTAGTAATTTTTAAAATAATCTTCGTATGTTTTATAATTAATTAATTTGTAAATAATCAAAACCAAAAATAATGTTATATGATTTTATTTTGAGTCTTAAAATATTTGTAAACAAGTTTTGAGTTTGTAAATATGTTTTATTATATTTCTAATGATTTCTAAAAATATCTTGAGCATTTAATTGTATATATGTTAAGATTTGTTAATTTTACAAGTTTTTATTTATTTTTAGTAATATTTGTATGTTTTATTGTAAATTAAATATTTTAATTATTGTAAAAATTATGTTTGTAAAATAATTAATTTTAGTTTGTTTATTTTGTTTTAGATTTGAAATTTGCAAGAAAAACAGCGTGAAATAGGAAAAGACAGACCAAAAAATGCATCAAAAATAAAAGAAAGAAAATAAAAATAAAGAGGTGACACGTGGTGCTCTATCAGCCTCCGGGATCGAAACCGCCTAGCGCATCTAAGCCGTCCACGTACCCGCTCCCCCTTAGGGACTTTGCTGCCCCTAATCTCAGGTGAGCGCGCTTCTTCAACCGTCAGATTGGCTTAACTATTAGCATATCCTACGGTTAGCAGCTTTCCCTTCCAACATTTTGATCCGCGCTATTGAGCGAGTCCAAGTCGACATAATCTATGGTCTTTAGCGTGTCTCCACGTCTTTCCTGTCCTTTACGCTCCACCTGATCATAACGTTAAATCTAGATTCTCCATATTCATCCAAGAGGAAAAAAAAGAAAAAAAAATATAAATCAGATTTTAATCCGATTCAAACAAAACGTGGGTGGCAATGTTTATTCAAAATATCCAAAAATTGCATCTACTTATTTTCAACCTAAAAATATCCCAATAAAATAATAAAAATAACATCATTTCTTAACATGATGCATCATCTTACAAAATTGCAAAAGAAAGAGGGCACCGTTAGATTGCAAAAATAATTGTGCTAGTTGGTGCGCGTGTTTCTAGGAGTTGAGTTTATTTGTATCGGCAGTGTTTCTAGGAGTTGAGTTTATTTGTATCGGAAGTGTTTCTTGGAGTTGAGTTTATTTAAGAGGTTTAATAGTATCGGAACTAATTATTTTTTTCTTGTCGATCAAAGTAATTTAATTTTTTCCGTCGTTCAATAGCCAAAACATAAATAAGAGAATATTTTGTTTGAGGTATGGAGAAAAAACAATGAACTTGAATCTTTCGTGTACCCACTGATTCCTTAAGATTAAAGACTAGTTAAGCCATGCGAGAAAGTGGCTAGGCAAAGGAGTTAGCATACATCGGCATTTTGGTGTAAAAACACAACAATGAATAGTAATTCATTTGTTAGTAGAAACATGGTGGAATTGTAGTATAATAATTGTTGACTTTGTATGACAGTAATAGAAGATCATAAAAAAGGACAAAAATCATAAAAATAGACGATTAAGTCGTTCCACTGCTGAATCATTTTTCTAGATGGAAGTACTCCATCATTTATTAATACAAACAATAGTAGAAAATCGAAGAAAAAAGGACGAAAATCATAAAGATAGACCATTAAGCTGTCTCGCTTACTACATTTTTTTTAATACAAACAACTAGTTATAGTAGAAAGTAATGTGAAGGAGACATCGGAAAATAAGTTTGTAATATATTGAGTGATCTATATAAATATTGTGACCCCCAATATGGTGTAGATAGAATACCTAGGACGTAAAAAGGGGAAAAGAAACATGACAACGACATTAGGATAAAAAGAAAGAAAAAAAAAAGAATTAATACCGATACTTATGTAGCATATCTGTTAGAATATGGTGACCCAAATTCAGTTATGGTCTGACCTAAAAAGCTTGTGATGTCACAATTATAGTGAAAGAACAAATACAGTCTCCCGCGGTACAGACCTTTGTGTTTTGAGCCCGTTAGGCTATATCATATATTAGGGTTTTATTTATGCCTATATATATATGACATATTGTATTAGGATTTGGTATTATCGATTTTTAGCTGCCCTAATCACCTACGCCTTGTAATCTTTTCTAAGTTTGGTGATTTTCTTCTCCTCTGCCCATAATTTTTTCCGTTGTGGGTTTTTATATAAATTTGTGTATATTTCTGTTCTTTGTTTCTATCGTATTTTTGGTAACAAAAAAAACCAAATAGACAATATCAGCAAACCAAATAGACTCTGAAAAAATCCCTCACCGTCCTGAATGACAATCAACTTACCTGAAAGAACAGAACACAACCGCAAACATAAGGCCCATCCTTCTATTTGAAATCACATATGAAGTCCAAAAAGGTATCTAAAACGAATAGTAGCCTATCTGACACGTATTGTCAGACAAATTCTTACAACCTACACCATTTTCCCTTTACTTGGGAAAAGAATAAACTTATTTAATATTACACCATAACCGGTAGCCATCTGACACAGTGTGTCAAACAAATACTTACCCCTCACTGAATGCAAACTGTTGAGATCAATCTGAAAGCCACAATTCTACTGAAGTTTTTATTCTTCAATTTTGAGGAGACATACAGAAGAAACACCATATATATATATATACATATATATATATATATGCGCGCATGACTTTGATTCGAATCCGCAGGCTGTTTTTTTTGGGCCCCTACGAGGCCTTCAATTAGGAGGATAATTTGACATTACTTTATGTTGTTTGTGGCACACTTTGGCCTTATTTTGAGAAACAAAACAGTTGTTAACCAGTTATTGTTGCTGAGAAGCTGAGTTTACCTGGCATAGTTGTAATTTAATGTCCATAATAGTGGCATTATAAGAAGAATTTATGTACGGGGAGGAGTTGATGAACAACCTCGTAATTTTAGTTCTTTCACCATAACTCAGCTTTGATCTCAACATAGCTTTTTCATCTTTTTTTCATTTTTAATGTCATGATAATGGCATTATAAGAACAATTTTTGTAGGGCTGAAACTTAGCGAACTACCATGCAATTTTAGTTCCTTCATCGTAACCCGGCTGTAATATCGACGTAACATTTCTGTTTTTTAATTTTTTTAATTTTGTCTTTGTGCTAGTTGTTATGGAATTGAATTACATTGATAATTGAAGTTAGTTGGTTAATAGTTAGTTAATGAAATGTAATCTTTTTGACCCATAATACATATATATATTTTTTCTTTAGAGGGAAAATTACACCTGTTTTGCATGGTTCTTGTGATGATAGACATGGATCATCACCTTTTTGTTGACTTTTTTTTTTTTTTTTTTTTTTTGCTTTTGTTGTGAGGTGGGGAGATGAAATTTATCTTTTTAACATGATGGTCGATATGTGTGGTCTATATTGTAGTCATTGTCTTAGAAGTTCATGGAATAGTGAAATTACTAGTAGTTGTTGAAGTCGTTGCTTCCAATGGAGAGAATTGAAGGCCTATAAACATCATCATTTTTTGTTGAGATGGTCGTCGCATTGTTTTTATTTGTTCTTTGTTCTCGACTTGCTGGCGGTGTTGGTTTTGACCGTTGCGTTGTTGGAGTCGATGCATTTTCTACACCCTTACCCTTCTAGTTTTTCTTAGTACATCTGTCTGTTGTGGTTGTAGCCCTTGTAACTAGTACATCTTCTTTTCACAAGCTCTTGGCTAAAGTTTTTTTGGACTTGGTCTTTGTTATGTGGACAACTTATTGTGCCTTTTCAAATGATAACCAGATCATCTAGAGGTGCTCAATAGATGCACTTGTACATCGGATCACGCAAAATCTAGGGCCTAATCTTGTTTATAGTATTTTTTTGGACTGAGATTTATTATTTTGTGAACTATAAGGTTGTACGTTTATGAGGTTAAATAAGAGTATTTTTTTTAATTATACAATAAAATATATTTTTTCAAGTAAAAAAAATAGCCCTAGTTGGTTTTATTTTCAAGTTTTTTGAAAATATTTTTACATATTTTTCATGATAAAAATTTTAAAAATACTTTCAACATAATTCTTTAAAAAAATTTATTTTTTAAAATGAAAATATTTTTATATATTTTAAAAATAATACTAAATAGCCTAATATTTTTGAGGATGTTTACAAATTGTTAGTAAGAGTGATGTCGAGCTAAGATTAGATCAGAGCGAACGTACTGGCAATAGAGACAGCCATGAGGGCAGGTGTCCATGAGTTTAACTGGTGCCTTTTGTTTTCCTCGTTAACCGTCTCTCTCTCTCCTCTCTCTCTCTCCAACTATTCTTTCTGATGAATACTAGCTCTTTCTCTTTTTGATTGCCTCGGTCTTTGGAAACGGATTGTCCCAAGAAAGGCCGATAATTTTTGGCTCCGTTTTATTTTCTTCTTTTTCTTTTTTAGTCTAGTCATAGCAAAGGCCAATCTGATGTTCTCGCTTTTATCTTTACAAAAGGTTAAAATTATATTAAAAAAACATTTTTCATCGCTGATTTTTGTTTTCTTACTGTGTTTCTAGAATTGAGCCTTCTTTTCGGTGCGGATTGCTTTCATTTGGCTGGTAAAATTTATCCATGATCCAATCTCGCCACGACGTTTATTATAATCTTTCTGTTTCGATTGCCCCTTTCTTGGGTATTATCCCTTTCACCTTCTTGTTACTTCCTCAAAGGGGATTTCCATTGATTGATATGTGCTTTCTCTGTTTATTTCTCGTCTGAGTTTTTGGTCTTGCAGCTGATTCCGACAAAAACCCAGAAAGAAAAAGAAAACGCTAATTGCCTCCAATAAAGTCTACGACAAGAAAAACGGCATATCAAAAGAACGGTCAAAGGATGGACAACTGCGCCTCGCAGGAAAAAATTTTACAAGGAAACAACTCTAGTTGGTCCTCTCATAACTTAACATGAAGAAATAAAAGAAGGATAAAACGGGAAGTCGTTTTTCATTCACTTCTTGGGGATTAACTGTTTATTGGGAAATACATGTGTTAACTAATTACTCTTACCCTTCATCCAAGCCTGACCATGCAACTCAAGATCAATGGCACAAAAAACACGAGGGAACCATCCAGCCAGTTGGATGGAAGACAAGCCCTATATTTATGTACGTATATATGTATGTGTGAGTGTATAAGTACCAAAATCCATCCCCCTTATTATCCTTTCTATATAACACTAGCATGGAGGACGTGCCTGAGGCAGCTCCTCTTAGAAACAATAATATTTTTTTCTTTTTTTTTTTTCAAGGATTTAAAACAAAGTTATTAGTATGATAAATAAGGCGTAAGTGCAAGGACTTGTTTTCTTACTTATTTTTTTTTTTTATGAAAATATGTTATAAATTAGTATTCTAATACAACCTATTACACTCGAACTTGAATATTCATATGAGTAAAATCCTCAAAGAAAAATACGAAATTTGTTCTCATGTTAGAATGCATGGTCATTGGTAAGAGATATGTATTGTATTAAAGTGTAAAAATAAAAGATAAACCATTTATTTACATAACAATTGCTTTAAATATATGTAAACACTGGTATATGATTAGTGACGGATCCATAATTAATTTTACAGGGCCAAAAATAAAAAAAAAATTATAAACAAATAGTGAGAAAGAAAATAAAAACTTCTAAGAACTTAGTCAAATACTTCTCCATTATTGTTCCAAATAAACTTAAATTTTAATCCATACAAAATAACCTATTATGTGTATCATCATCAAATCATAAACTAATTTAAAAATGTAATATGAATAAAAGATCTATGAAAAAGTTTATGAATTACGATATACATAGTGCATACACTATGTGCTATGCACTAATTTTTTGTTGTTGAAATTAAGGACAATGCTATGTTCTATACACTAATTATTTGTGTACAAGTTAATTAGACATGCATATGCATGGGTTGCGAGAAATAAAAAAAGAAAAAGAGAAAAAAAGAAAAAGAAAACCTCAAAAAAGCAAGTGCACAACATAAAACTTGCAAGGCATTATCAACTTTCTTTTTTTTTTTTTTTGGATGGAAAGGGCTTTATCAAAAGTTAATAAATGAAAGAAAGAAAGAAATTAGGTACAAATTGATATGTTGGGTGTGAATAAAGGATTGTCCCGTGGACTGACTTTGAACCATTAGATTTAAACTTAGTGAAAAGAGAGTAAATCCAAACCATTAGATTGATTGGAATAATGGTTGACGAACAAAAACTATTTTTACTTTTGTATAAGTTAAGATTATAAATAAAAAAAGGACCAGTGAATTACAAAAATTTGCAATCCACATATTGTTACTATCATACAATAATTTAAAATAGATTATAAATAAATAGAAGGACTAGTGAATTACTTTATTGCATTTTTTTTTAGCTACCAAAAACTAACCTTCTATATTGTTCAGACATCATATAACTCAATCTGTTTGGTATTAGTTAGTTCTAACCAATTTTTCAGCTAAGAACACTATAAAACTTCACATGTTACAGTAAAAGCAAAAAATTGTTACAATGTAAATGTCATGCCTTGAAATATAGAAGGTGACGTGACGGATTAATTAAGTTAAATAAATTAAATTTTTAATAAAAACCACCATTTTAAAAGGTATTAAATCTTAAAATTTTTTAAGATATTTATTAAAATATGAAAGCAGGCAAAGCTAATTAAAATATTAAATAAACAAACAATATTGGGCCCACCGGACCCACGTTAGTGTGTGTACACGTTATTAACAATATTAAATAAATAACCACAGTTGAAATAAAAGGAAAATAAATTAAAATATTGCATGCCTTATTTATAAATAAATACCCTAGACAGTGATGTCCTAATCCTGTAGTTTCTTCCTAGTTTTTCAGTCTTCCCTAAGCTAAATTCCACCTAGAAAGGAGGAAAGGTTTTTAAACAAGAAAAATGTGAGTGAAAGGCTCAGTAGAACTAAACTTTTGGAAACATTTGATTTAAACATGTAATTCATTTTTAAACAAAAGCTATAAAACAAGATAAATAAATAAACAAATAACTAACTGAAGCTCATTAAATTTATCCATACCAATTAATCATTTATTCATCTATAGATAGTCTCATTATCATGTTTTCAGCAAAGCCATATGAATCACCACCGAAGTGGCCCAACTGGGTTTTAGGACCTACCCTCAAAGTCGCACTCTCTATGACCCGATCTTTATATATGGCATCATACTCTATTTTATCATTTTGGATAATACTAACCAACACATCCGGTGTCAGATCATTATCATGTCTTATTTACTGGATATTTTCATTACGTTCATTATGATCATTCATTATTTAGCCAATAATGAAAATAAGTAATAAACTTCATTTCTTGAAAACATTTGAAAGGAAATGCTTTATGGCCAAAACCCTTTAAAACATGGCTACTAAGGATAAGGGATAGCAGTCCTATCTCGATATCCCGTACCAACATTCAACACTGCAGTCCTGATCCGCTATACGTTAGCTCTACGGAACCATGAACAACCTTAAATAGAAACTAAGTTTATCAATATCTAGCTTAAAGTATTCTACATCCCTAAGCTATTTTATGGTGTCATAGTACGCCTTTAGAGTTCATAAAATCATCTCATGAGTTAAAAATCTTGACTTAGGTTTTAAACGATGAAAAACGAGCGAAAAGAGTTATTTTCACGAGGTCCGATCAGCTTGCAGGAGCCCCTGGTCCAACCTGCTAAACTCTACAGTTCAACCTGTTGGCCATCCAGGATCGGCCTACTAAACTGGCTCAGGTTCGACCTGCCGACCAGATAAATCTGGTCTGCCAAACCTATGAATCTAGGCTGCCGAACTAGAAAAATGTGGGAGGTCTGAGACTTCGATTCTTGGCCTCCTTAAGCCCAAAAATCAATTCTAAACCTGTTTTTCAAGTCTCAGAGCATTTATAATATTCATAAATGATAGAAAAGTATGCTAGAACACATTTAAACACATTTAAGCAATATTTACATAGAAATTTTCAAGGAAATCCAAAAGTGGAGAAAAAGAGGAAAACTTGATTTAATCCAAATTCTGTGAAATCAAGCCTAGATTCTAGATGATTTGACTTCTACTAACTTAGATTAAGGGTTTCCTAAGCTCAAGAAACTCAAATTACAACATTTCAAAGAAATTGAAAAATTTGGGTTAAAAGTTTAAAATTTGAAAAATAAAGAAACTAACCTTCAATCAAAGCTTAAAATCGAGTTTGTGAAAACCAAATCGTGATCCTTGCCTCCCAATCCAGCTAAGAATTAAGTTTGAACTCAAAAATTTGAATCAAAATAGAGAGAAGGCAAGAGGACAGCATGGGAGAGAAGGAAAAGAAAGAGGAAGAGAGTCTAAGAGAGTGAGGGAGAGTGAGAGTGAGAGAGGAAATAAATAGAGAGGGGAAAGGCACTTTGTAGAGCAAAACCATGCACTCTGGCACACAGTTTTGTAATTGGGACATATCAGGTATTTTGTAAATTGTTTTGTTTCAAAATTCAAAATAATATAGAAACAATTAAAAGTGGGATAAATTTAAAATATCATAAAATACTTAGATTAAGTTCAAATTTATATCAATGCATACTAATCTACCTTTTAAACACTAATTATGCTTAATTAAATTTATGGGTGTTACAGTAAAGCTCTTATGTACTACAGTATTTACTGTTCTAATTAATAGTTCTAATCACAATACTAAACACCCTAGTTTGAGAAATGATTTTCACTAAAATGTAGATGTCTTTGAGTTGAGAATTGGTGTGGCCTAAGATTTCTTCTAGATTTGCTTATGTGTTTAGTATATTTGTGTCTAAGCTTTCCACATCATTAATTAGCTCCTTTTTGTCTTGCTTCATAGCAGCCGATGTGTGCCATACATCTTGGGAAATTACTGATTCATCTATCACTTTTTTCCCCAACTTATCAAATGGTATGAGTCATCCTATTACCCATTAACACCTATGCCCTATGGTACTAATATTGAATGTCTCTTGGACTATAAGCAAATATAATGGACTTCATATGATTATTTCAGTGGTTTTAGGGATGTTTAACGAATTTATGAATTTATTTAATTTGTTCAATTTAAACCAATCTGTCAGAGATAATTACAGATTGAAGTGCGCATTCAACATTTTCTATTCCACTAATCTTAATACATACATATATATATATGTATAGTTTTTTTTTGTAATACACATATATATGCATTTCTTAGATTGTTTTTTTAATGGATTGGAATGCTATATTGGCAATGATCGAGTTTGATTGTGTTATAGTAAGTTGGATTATGGAACTTTTTTGTAATATGTTATGAGATGTTTATTTTAATTCTTTCGTTGTATGATTAGTTTAGAAGAATGGTAGAAAAAAAGGTCTATGAGAATTTTAAATTTAAAGATTCAAATCATAAACTCAATATGTGAACATGTGAAATTCGATATTTTTGACTTGAGTCGGTGGTTTTTGGATTGATAACGAATTGAGATTTTTCAAATTTATAAATCCGTAAATTATGAATTGGACAAATTAACCTTATTCTAAGAAATCCACTCCGTAAATGCACCTAAGTAAATTTAAAGTTTAGAGCCCTTATTTAAGCACAACTAACTATTTTTCCCTAAACAAAATATTTATATATTAATATGCACCCATATTTTCTTTCATACACATACATGTTTAGATTGAAATGTGCATGTGAGTCCATTTGATTTCTTTCTTGTTTTAGTTTTGAATTTTATGTTTTCAAAAGAACCTTATTAAATTGTTTTTTTTTTTCATATAATCTACTTTTAATAAATTTTATATGTAATTTTAGATCTTCGTGTCAAAAAATATAAAAAAAATACATATGTAGGGTGCGTTCTACCAACTAGTCACATTAAAAAAAAAAGAAGAGAATGAGATAATTAGCATAATTAAAGTGTATATTATTAGTAAATTACAGCACAACTATTTAAAAGCTATAGTAAATAGTAGGGGTGGCAAAACGGGTTCACGGGTCGGGTTCGTGTCGGGTTGGAGTTAATTTTTACAAAAATAGGTCGACACTAACCCGACCCGTGACACGAACGGGTTGAGAATTCTCAACCCAAACCTGACCCGTTTTGATACGGGTTGACACTAACCCGACCCGTGTCAACCCGTTTCTTATGCACAGTGTCAAAAAAATATAACCCGCGACCCGTTTTTGACCCGCGACCCGATTGTGACCCGCAACCCGCTTTTGACCCGCCTACATTAATATATATAATATTAAAAAAAAACATAAAATTAGAAGAGTTTCATACCACTTTAACAAGAAGATGAGTAAAAAGAGAGGTAGGGTTTGATCTTTTACGGGCTTATATTATATATGAAATAATATTAATTTTTTAAATTTAATTAATTAAAAACGGGTCAAAAACGGGTCATTTTTGTGTCAGACGGGTTGACCCGAACCCAACCCATTTTTTGACGGGTCAATTTTGGGTCGACACTAAAATGACCCGTGGTCATATTTTTCGACACTAACCCGCAAAAAATCGTGTCGGATTCGTGTCGTGTCATCGTGTCGCAACCCGTATTGCCGGCCCTAATAAATAGTATAACATAATAAATTACAACACTATTAAAAGCCCTAAAATACTCTCAATTTTTTCTCCTCCCCCGACCAACAACAGAGCCACCAGTTGATAAATACCATATTTACCTGTAAATATATATATTTACCAACGTCGACCTTAGCAATGTCACTAACTAAAAATAACATATTTTTATGTAAATACATATTTACTGCAAAACAAAGAATTTCTAGAATGACTCTAGCACTGTAACTTATTAGTAAATAGTACATTTATCGATAAATACATGGGATTATCGAAATGACTCTAGCAACGTCACTAGCTGCTAAATACTGTATCTACTAGTAAGTACACATATTTACCAATAAATATACAAATTTAAAAGGATTTATCGGAATAATTACGATAACATCACTGACTAGTAAATGCCATATTTGCCAGTAAATAATAACTCAGACAATGACACCCGTCAACAAATACATGTACTTATCGATAATTATAGGAATTTAATAGCACGACACCAATGATGGCATCGTCACTGACCAGTAAATACACGTACTTACTATAAACACAAGCTATATCAAAACACTAAAATGGCTATAAAAAAAGCTGGATATATGCGACATAAATATCCATTAACAAAAGTTACAAAGTACTGGTCGTTATTGGATTTAGTTTCTTTATCATCTTCTTTCTAGTTCTATATAGACATATTATTTTCATCCAAACACAAAAGCGACTTCTACAAACTAAATCAAAATCACCACGGTAAGCTTGTCACAAACCCAAACCCAAGTAGTGACGTGATAGTTTAATTAAAGTAAATTAAATAGATTTAACTAAACTCGTTGATTATTTAATTAATAAATTAAGAAAATCATTTTACATATCATGAAAATGTTGTAAATTTTAACCTTTGCTAAAACATTATCAATTCTTGATATTTAGCAAGTAAAATTACTTAAATAACCTTAAAATAAATTTTATATGTTCGTAAGGTTTGTCGACAAGTAGTTTGAGCCTTACCAGACCTCACATGGTGCACACACAATATGAACATATAAAATTATATGAACCACAGTCCTATAGAAGAATAAACACAGTTCATATTATTACATGCCTTAGAAAAATAAAAACAATTAAGCCAAATGTCTCACGATCCATGTGAGAATATCAGCAACGTCCTATTCGACGGCACACTATGAATCACCTATAGGGGAAAATTTAAAACCAACAGCAAAATCGTGAACGAAAGGCTCAGTAGGACTTAGGTTTCAAAATCATAAATCATCAAAATTTATCATAACTGATTAATTTAAATTCGTGCTTACCATTCATTATTTATGATTATCTCGGATCATAATTATCATACTTCATGTACAAAGCCTACAAATCTCACCATTGGAGTGGCCTCGTTGGGTTTTAGGACCTATCCCTAAGATCGCTCTCTATACGTCCCAATCTTTGTGTGGCATCATGCACTATCACATTATTCTAAATGGGATTCTGTGTCTGTTTGGTGTCCATCATCATTTAATCATATCATTTTTCGAGTATTCTTTTACTGTGTTATATTTACATTTATTATGATTCATTCATTATCGTAATTCATTATAACCATTTATTATCATCATTCATTATCTTAATTCATTATCGTCATTCATTATCATCATATCCTATCTCTGTTGGATATAATAAAAACAAGCAACTTATTTTCCAAAAAAGTTTTAAAATTATAGATTGGCTAAACTCATTTTTAAGAAATTATGGCTATCAAAAAGAAGGATGTAGAGTCCTATATCGTTTCCTAGCATCGTTCATGCCTACATTGTGAATCTTTGTTCTACTAAACGTTAGCTCTTTGGAATTATGAGCAACCTTAGATATAGACTAAATACATTACTCTAAACGTCGACATATATCACTACTATGCTATTCATGGTTCCTTAGTGTGCCTTTAGACTCAAAATGATCATATATGATATTTTCATATTATTAGTGTCTTTTAACACAAAATCATATTCTTTTTAAAATATTTCTAAATCATAAAATAATGAAAAACAATGAGCAAAACTGTCATTTCAGGTTGCTAGGTCAGTCTGCCAACCATCTAAGTTTGGCTTGCTAGACCAGTTAAGTTGGCCTATCGACCATACAAAATCGGCCTTCTGAACTTATGCAGTGCAGTTGACCGTACTATACTACATGCAGTCGACCGCATGTTCGTGGTGCCCCAGTCAACTACATTACACAATATGCGGTCGACCGTGTATTTGAGAGCAGTATGCTCTGTTTTTGAGCACCCGAGTTTTAATCCAAGCTTAATTCAATCTAAACCAGTTATAATGCATTTTAGACATGCTCAGATATCCATAAACATGATATGAGACATATATTTCATCACTTTTCACATATTACTCACATAATTTTGAAAATGAACAACAAAATTCAAAAGCTATTTAATCTTGTTTTGATTTGGCTTAAAGCATGGATTTAAAGTTAAAATCATCATACATTGTTACTTGAAGCATTTTCTAAGCATGCAAGATAGATTTTTACTCAAACATGCTTAAGGAAAAACTATGCTAGCAGGAAAAATAAAAGTTAGACTTGAACAAATTTCTTGATAGGAATGCGTTAGATTATTTTTCTAGTTTTAGTAAAGAAATGACAAAAGTGGGTTGGTGGAGAGGAATTTGATAAATATTGGAGCAGAATTTACCATATTATCTTATTTTTTTAAAAAAATAAACTACCATCCATCTCTATACGTTGCCCCACCAGAGAGGAATTTGATAGATGCTGGAGTAAAATCTAATAGATCATTTTTTATTTTTAGCAAAAAAATACCAATCATCTTCAGTCGCCAACATAGATCATGAGAGAAGAATTTGATAAGTGTTGGAGAGGAATCTAGAAGATTATTTTTTCATAATATACAATACATGACGCAAAGTGAATTTAAAAAATAATTAAGATTAGATTGGCATTATTATTTTTTTTTTAAATTTACTTTTAGTGGCTTGTTTCTTTACTAGTAGAGCTTTCCACTTCTTTCCAATTCTTGTATCAAACTCAAGGCAGATGCCCATATGTATGCAGACACATCGATATGATCTATTCCCAAACCATTCCAATTCTTTTAATTTTTTTCCTTTTCTTTCTTCTTATCATAGATGCAATTGAGAAAAATAGCATGTAAGAAAGAAAATTCAAAAACAAAAATGAAATAGAAGACTCAATAACAAAAATGGACAAAAGTTGTTGGTGACACATGCCAACAACCTTCACGAAAATCTCTGGTGATGCGGATGGATAAAGGAGGAGAAGTCATCGTGGATTAAGTCGCTACATCGTCGGGTTTGGATCTGCGATCTAATTTGTGGAGGCTCACCAACTATGAAACATTGGCATGAATCAAGTTGTTAGCATCACAATCTCAAATGGTGTCACGATTGCAAACTTAGAGACGAGGAGATCCAATGCTCATTGGATCTTGTAGACGAGTTCAATTTAGATCCATCATTGGCATTGATCTCTTTGTTCTCCTCATGGTGGATCTTCCTTCTTTGAAGAAATTGACAGAATTAGGGACATCAAAGAGATAGATAGAGAGGGAGGTCGGGACTTAGGGAGAGAGGGAGATTAAGGCATATAGAGAAGGGGGGAGATCAGAGAAAGGAAGGGATAAACTTGAAATTAAAAGAAAAGGGGATTGGGGTTTATTTTTAGGATATGTTTTTTGTATCAGGGACAAAACATTAGTTGATAAATCAACTAAAAGGAAAATAAATATGAAAGGGATAAAAATAAAAAGTCAAAAGAGGAAGACAATATTAGGGTCCGTTTGGTAAATGAATTCGAATTAGTGATTTAATTTGAATTAGTGTGATTTGAATTATAATTTGAGTTAGTGATTTGAATTGTTATCCGAATTGACGTTTGGATGTGCATTTATGTTTTAATCTGAGTATAGAATAAAATTAGAATTTGTGTTTAGAAAGTAGTAAAAATAGTTTTTAATTTATCAACAAATCTAATAAATTTTTAATGTTAATGATCCTAAAAAATATACAATATGGATCTTGATTTATTCATCTCTTCACTAGGAACACAATGAAAAAAGAATCATCTTAATTGAATAATAAATGAAGAAGTTATGATTTTTTTTTCCTCAAATCTAGGAGAAAGAATTTTAGTTTTTACTGTAGTAGAGATATTTGAGTATCAAAAGTTTAGGGGAGTAAGAACTCTAAAAACTTGGATTCTTGATACTCAAAATATTCAAAATTTGGGGGAAACAAAGATGTATTTTGTTGAAAAATAAAAAGGACAAAACAAGAGAATATAGTTTAGAAGTATAGAAGAACACAAGAGAATGAGAGAATAATATCTATATATTTTTTCTTCTATTTTACGTGCCTCTCAAAGCCTTTATTTATAGGCTAAATATGCTCATAGGTTACAATAGGCTTAATGGTGTTGTAAATGAAGAAAATAACTA
>CAMOHE010032260.1:0-30956 GCA_946598075.1 Artocarpus hirsutus
ACTTATGATAAGGAGATGTATGCATTGGTTCGAACCTTAGAGACTTGGCAGCATTATCTTTGGCCGAAGGAGTTTGTGATTCACACAGATCATGAATCCTTGAAGCATTTGAAGGGGCAGCACAAATTGAACAAACGCCATGCCAAGTGGGTAGAATTCATTAAGACATTCCCATATGTGATCAAATACAAGCAAGGTAAGGAAAACATAGTTGTCGATGCACTATCTCGCAGGTACGCCTTGCTTTCAACCCTTGATGCTAGGTTGCTTGGATTTGAGTACATTAAAGAATTGTATGCATTGGATTCTGATTTTGGAGTTGTGTTTAAAGATTGCACAAAGGGGGCATGTGGGAAATACTACTTACATGAGGGTTTCTTGTTTCGAGAAAATAAACTTTGCATTCCTTATTCTTCTTTGCGTGAGTTGTTAGTTAGAGAAGCACATGCCGGTGGTTTAATGGGTCACTTTGGAGTTACTAAGACTTTAGGAGTCTTGCATGAGCATTTCTTTTGGCCACATATGAAGCATGGTGTTGAGAGGATTTGTGGGAAATGTATTACATGTAGACAAGCTAAGTTTAGGCTGCAACCACATGGGTTATATATGCCACTTCCTATTCCTAGAGAACCTTGGGTTGACATCTCTATGGATTTTGTGTCAGGGTTACCAAGGACTAAAAGGGGGAGAGATTATGTGTTTGTGGTAGTTAATAGGTTTTCTAAGATGGCACACTTCATTACATGTCATAAAACCGATGATGCATCACATATAGCTAATTTGTTCTTCAAGGAGATTGTTAGGTTGCATGGCATGCGTAGGAGTATTGTTTCTGATAGAGATGCAAAGTTCTTGAGTTACTTTTGGAAGACCTTGTGGGCAAAGTTGGGGACTAAGCTATTATTTTCTACTACTTATCACCCATAGACTAATGGTCAAACTGAAGTAGTGAATAGGACTTTATCTACTTTATTACGTGCTGTCATTCAAAAGAAGTTGAAAACTTGGGAAGAATGTTTGCTGCATGTTGAGTTTGCTTATAATAGATGTGTTCATTCTGCAACTAAGTTTTCACCGTTTGAAGTTGTTTATGGCTTTAATCCATTAACTCCTTTACCTTTGAACAAACGAGTTAACTTAGATGGCAAGAAAAAAGCTAATTTTGTTAGGCAAATTCATGATAAGGCAAGACAAAACATAGAGAGGCGTACTGAGCAATATGCAAGGCAAGCCAATAAGGATCGCACGCAGGTGGTGTTTGAACCGAGAGATTGGGTGTGGCTGCATATGAGAAAGGAATGCTTCCCCAAACAAAGGCATTCAAAACTCCTTCTGAGGGGTGATGGCCCATTTCAAGTGGTGGAATGCATTAATGACAATGCCTACAAACTTGATTTACCAGGTGAGTATGGTGTTAGTGCTAGTTTTAATGTTTCTGACTTATCTCCTTTTGTTGCAGATGACAATTTGAGGACAAATCCTTTTCAAGAGGGGAAGAATGATGCATGCAATGGAGCTGTACAAGTTAGGAGCCATGTTCATGATCCCTTAAGCCATTCAAGTGGTCCAATCACAAGATCAAAGGCCAAGCAATTCTAGGAAGCATTGAACGGGTCATTCAACAAGTTTGTGACATGTCACATAAATGGAGCCCCGGTATGGGCCCAAATCAATCACAAGAGAGCCTAGTCACTATGATTAAGGTTCTAGAAGATTCACATTCATGATGATGCATGATTCTAGTAAATTGTGGGGCAAACTTCCTATTTTGGATCGACATGTGGGTGCCATGTCATCATGTTCGAGTCTCGTCATCAAATTATCTTTCTAATTTAATTTTCATGATTTCTTAGTTGCCAAACTCGGATTTGTTAGGCAAGAAAATAAACCTGAATATTTTCCCTTTTTCTAGATTAGGTTAGGCGCATTTTAAGGGATAAAATTAGCTACTTTCCTTTTATGTTATTTCTATTAGATGACAGCCAGCAAAGTCATATTTTTAGGGCTTAATTTTGCATGGGAAAGTGCCAATTAAGGGATTTTCTAAGTCAACATTCGATTAGGGATTCTTTTGGTCTGAAATTCGTTCCTATATAATTGTAAACACTTTGTTATTCTGATTTTAATAAATCAGATCATTATTCATGACTTTTGGTGAGACTTTCTTGCGTTCTTCTTATTTTCTTGAGAAGACTCTTTGAACTTATCAAGATTAATCTTGTGGCATTCAACAAACTGACTTATCATCTAGAGTTTAAGTGTTCTTATAAATTCTAGGTGTGGCGGCTTCCTATCTGTGGTTCTTGGCTTGCGTCTCTCTAGACTACGAGTCAAGGCTTAACAAACGTGTGTCTTAAGGGATTAGGAGTTTGATTCCAAATTTGGTGTCGGGTCTTGTCGTGTTAGTCGGTGGGGTTTATATCAGAAAAGCTAACGACGTGCGACCAGCGAAGAAAGCTAGTTCGTTGAGGCTCTTTTTAACATTCTTCTCTAAACGGATTTGAGCCTACTGTGGTATACAAAAGGCTAGTAAGATCTGTCATTAATTTATGTATATAGCATGCTAGCTTGTGTTTTAGAAAATATTTTAATTTGAAAACTTTTTAGAATTCTTTTACGTGTTCATTTTCTAACAATTGGTATAAGAGACATGTTTTTTACATAAATATACAAGTTTGTGATCATGCGATATATACAGATTATGTGATTTTATTCTCTCGCATGCTTGAATATTAATTTTTTAGAGAGTTGGCACTCCAAAGTTTCTATATATTTAAATGTTGCCATGAGATTATGTGATGAATGTTTATTAATTAATTATGGTTGATTAAATTATTATTTAATTATTTACTAATTAATTAATTTGTGCCGGCTATGGTCCTTAGATATTAGAATGTGTATCTAAGTTTCTTATATAATTAGATGGCGGCCTATCATCACCGTCTAGGAGTTATTATTTTAATTTTAAATTTGTAAAAATTTTATAATTAAATAATAATTCAGAGTAACGACGTATCTAAAAGATGGATGAAAGGAGTTCCATAATTTTTCCCTAAGTTTCTAAAATTTTTATGTTTGTGAATTGTTTAAAATAAGATAACAAAAGTTGCTTTAAAACTTTGTTTCTTAAAAATTCATTTCAAGTGACAACACTGTCGACCGCAACACACTAACTGCAGTCGACTGTGACAGTTGTGCTGACAGGCCAATGTTATTGTTCGGTAGGCCAGAAGAGAGCATAATGGTTTTGGAAAAGATGCATTTTTGGTGCAATTTCAATTTTATTTTGAGACAATTCTAAGAAACATAAAATTTTATGATGACTGGAAAGTTAAAGCTTTGATCTATGAGAAATTGAAGACTTGAAGATGGATGCCACATAAAGAAAGATATAACTTGAAGATACAAAGATAAAGAATCAATAATATATTTCAATTGATCTTTTATAATCTTTAATTTCTTTTCTCTAGGATGGAATCATAATATTACGGCTATTTATTGTTTTGCTTGTGGCTTTGCATGTTCCTTTACTTGTCTGTATTATAATATGATTTGCCATGTATATTGATAATGTGTTATATAGGATAGGGAGTGCTGCTCATTAAAAATTGTTCACGCATGTTAACATAAAACCTTGGTTTTAAAAATATTGAGTGGGAGAAGGTTTTCAACGAGAGGACCTACGGCCTCCATTGTTGGTCCATAGGTAGCACATGGTGGTTTTGACCCCAAGGAAAGGATTTCATCTTGTACCAAGTTAGATCTTCAAAAGGATAATTTATTTTAATATGATTTATCTTAATCACCCCAGGATGGCAATTATAAACCGTGGATAAACTAGTTGAAACGATGGTTATACACTTAAGATTAATTTTATTATTAACCTCTCCAAGGAGATCTGTTGATGAAATTAATGGCCAAAGAAATGATTATTAATATATGCTAAATCAGACAGGTCTTGGATGGCAAATATTAATCAGAGGGGATTCCTGTTCCTAATTGAATTTGAGAAGTCTCCCTAAGGTGGCTTGTTGAATTATAAGTTAGGGATTACCGTCATAAGGTTGTGATTTCTTCAAGGTTTTGACACATAAACATAATTATATGCTTACTTGTTCGAGTTATCTTTTAAACTGTAATGGATTGTTTGCTTATATTTGGTATATGATCTTTATTGTAAATTAGAAATGTCTAAAAGCACTTTATCTTTGATACTTGATAAGAACCAATTAACTAGCAAGATTTACAATGATTGGAAAAGGAACTTAAATATTGTCCTATCCTTTGAGAAACTAAAATTTGTGCTAATATCATCATATCCTTGCGAACCTACTGGGGAATCCGCTAATGAGCAAATCCAAGTACATGATCACTAAAAAATGCTAATGATTAGGCCCACTATTATGTTATGGCTAGCATGAATAACATGCTGTAGGCTTAACATGAAGATTATGAGACTGCGAAGTAAATCTTAAATAATCTGGAAGACATGTTTGGAGGCCAAGGCCCAACAAAATGGCAAGGGGCTCTTCAAAAACTCTTAAACTGCAAGTAAAGACTGAGGATTCCTATGAAGGAGCACATGATGTTGGTCATGGGTTACCTCGCTGAGGCTCCCCCCATGGAGCTGATATTGATGCTGAGTCATAGAAGACTATAGTCTTTGAGACTCTATCTAAGGAGTTCATTCCGTTTAGAGCTTCATATAATTTGAGCAATAGACAAGATGTGACCTTGAAAGAGCTGATGAAGCAATTACAAGAGTTCAAAATTTATTAGGGAAACTTCTATGGGTGATGAGGCCAACTTAGCGGCTGCATCTGATTCCAATCCTAACCCAAAGAATGGAAGGAAGTAGAGGGCTAAGAATGGGAAATCTTCTATTCCAGCAAATGGAAAGGATAAGAAGCAAAATAAGAGGAACCCAAAGAAACTAAAGTATTTTTTCTATAGGAATGTTAGGCATATAAAGAATAATTGCAAGGGCTACCTATCTAAAGGAAGCAGGTGCGAACTTTTGCTAATTGAGACTTGTTTAGTTAAAGAATCAAGTGGCAGTTGGGTCATAGATTCTAGTGCAACTAATCATGTCTATGTTTCTCTGAAGGGATTTAAGGAAACGAGAAGTTTGCTACATTAGCATTTCATACTTCGGATGGGCGATAGATGCTTAGTATTGGCTGAAGCAGTGGGAGATGTTTATCTTTACTTTGAAAATTATAGGACTTTGGTTTTGAGAGATTGTTTTTATGTTCCTAGATTTGAAAAGAATGTAATATCTGTAGCTTGTTTATTTAAAGACAATTCAATCTCTTTAAATAATAAAGTGGTGATTCGTAAAAACAAATCTTTTATTTATAGTGGATGGATGCAAAACAACCTATATTTTATCAAACATAAGATTGACTCACTACTGAACACTAAGGTTGATGACAACTCTAAAAGGCTTAAGAATTCTCACACTAATGAGACTTATCTTTGGCATTTATGATTAGGTCATATTAGCATGAATAGGATTCAAAGATTGGTAAGGGATGGACATTTAAGTCATTTAATGCTGGGATCTATACCGCAATATAAATTTTGTTTAGAGGGCAAAATGACCAAAAGATCATTTAGGTTAAGGTAATAAGGCCGAAAGGGTTCTAGAACTTATGCATAAAGATATTTATGATCCCATAAACATCCAAGCACGAGGAAGATATGAGTATTTCATCACTTTTATTGATGATTACTCAAGATATGGGTATGATACCTAATGCATCATAAAAGCAAAACTCTTGACAAGTTTAGGAAGTTTCAGGCTGAAACGGAGAAACAATTAGATAAACCCATAAAGGCACTTCGATTCATTCAACGTAGTGAATACTTCTTTGATGAGTTCTTAGGACATTTATTAGAGAATAGAATTTATCATATTTGACTGCACCAGGCACTCTGCAATAGAATGACGTAGCTGAAAGAAGGAATAGGGCTTTGTTGGAAATGGTTAGGTCCATGATGAGTTATTCAACATTACCTTTATCCTTTTAGAGATATGCACTACAAATCGCATGTTATCTTTTGAACAATGTGTCTTTAAAATCGATTCTTAAAGCTCCTCACAAGTTATGAACGGGTAGGAAAACATCCTTAAACTATATTCACATATGTGGATGTACGGCCCATGTCCTGTACAAGGAAGCAAATAGGTTAGAAACACGTTCAAAAGTTTGCATGTTTGTTGGATATCGAAAAGGGACTAAAGGGGGTTATTTCTATAAGCCAAAAGAAAATAAAGTCATGGATTCAACGAATGCAACATTCCTTGAGAAAGTTATATGAATGACTTTAAACCTCAAAGTAAAGCGGTACTCGAGGAGTTGGTAAGTGATTCAATCACTCCAAGGGTTCTAGTTGAAACCAATCCAATCAATGTAGAAAAACTGACAAAACGTAGTGGGAGGATCGAACGTCAACCCGAGAGGTATATGTTTAATGGTAAAGCCTACTTGGCTAAACCGGTTAAACATGACAGGAATCTTTACACTTGCACAGGCTATGGAGGATGTTGATTCAAAGCTCTGAATAGAAGCCAGGAACACTAAGATGAAGTCTATGGAGACTATTCAAGTGTGGGAACTTGTAAATCTTCCCTAAGGTGTAAAACCCATAAGGTGTAAATGCATCTATAAAAGAAGAGAGGAGCAAATGAGAAAGTTGAAACCTATAAGGCTAGACTGGTAGCTAAGGAATACATGCAAAAGGAAGGAATCGATTATAAGGAATCTTTTTCACTTGTACCACGCTTAAGTCTATTCGTATTCTCCTATCCATAGTTGCCGTTCTAGATTACGAGATTTGACAAATAGATGTCAAGACAGCCTTTTTGAAGGGCTATCTTGAAGACTTAATATATATGGTGCAGGTAGAAGGGTTTAAGGCTAAGGGTCAAGAAGGTAAGGTCTATAAGCTGCTAAAGTCAATTTATGGACTTAAATAGGCTTCTCGTTCTTAGAACATAAGATTTGATCAAGTGATCATGACTTATAGGTTTGAACGAAATATGGAAAACCATGTGTTTACAAACACATTAAGGATGGGATGGTAGTTTTTCTCCTACTTTATGTGGATGACATTCTGCTGATTGGCAATGACATTAGGGCGTTATCATCAGTCAAATTATAGTTGACCAAGTAGTTTGACATGAGGACTTGGGTGAAGCTAATTATGCTCTCGGTATCTAGATTTTTTGGGATAGGAAGTACAAAATGATAGCTTTATCCCAAGTGGCCTATGTAGATAAAATTCACAAGAGGTATGCAATGTAGAATTCCAAGAAAGATGGGCAACTATCTAGGTTTGGAATTACTCTTTCTAAGAAAGACTCATCGAAGTCTGATGAAGAAAGATAATACATGAAGAAGGTACCTTATACTTCGGCCATGGGTAGTCTAATATATGCTATCCTTAGCACATAATCGGACATTTATTATGCGGTTGGAATAGTAAGTCGATATTAGTAGGATCTAGGACCAAACCACTGGGCTATAGTGAAGCATATTTTCAAGTACCTGAGAAGGACTTAAGGGTATATGCATATGTATATAGGTGAGGATCTCACACCTCTATGATACATGATTCGGATTTCCTATCATCTCTAGATTCAAGAAAATCGACTTCTGGTTTTGTGTGTCTACTTTGGGGGATGGTGCCATTGTTTGGAGAAGTGTTAAGCAAAATTGCACTTATGTGACAGCTAGTGATGCTTTGAAAGAAGTAGTGTGGCTCCACAAGTTCCATGGGGATCTTAAGGTAGCTCCTGGTATGGATAAGGCAATGTCGCAGCACTATGATAACACTATAGTGATAGCTAATTCTAAGGAACCAAGATTTCATAAGAAGAGTTAGCATATTCATCATATGTATTATGTGATAAAGGACTTCTTTGAGAGCGGGCATGTTGCTGTATGCAAAATTGCATCTGAGGACAATTTAGCTAATCCATTCACGAAGAGACCAACTGCGAGAGTTTTTGAAAGGCATGTGGAGGCTATGGGGATGCAAGATGTGTCATATTTACTCACTTAGTACAAGTGAGAGATTGTTAAACATGATGATCTAAAGAGTAATATTTTGTAATATATTTTTGGAGACATTTTTATCAATAAAGAGTTTATTATTCATATTCCAAATGTTGTCTTCTTTATATTCATTTATGTTAAACATATGATAAGCAAATAAAAGTCTAAGATTGTCGGTCTGAACCTTTAAGAATTATGCATATAATGGATAGATTATGTGGAAGACATGAATCCTAAAGCCGATGGTCTAAATCATAAGATCTACAATCGAGGGAATAAAGTTGTGTGTTTTATTCAGGCTAAAATTGATATATTTTTTACATCCCTAACAGGAGATGGCTTATCTTAGTCATTAGAGTGGGACTCCGCGAGTAGAAGAAACATTGGTGCATTGTGTCATAGGTGATGACGTATTAGATTGGGACATAAAGTTAAATTGATTTAGATTAATAATTATGTTTGTGCAAATCATTCACTTTAGACAATCATGTGTGTCATGTCTTAATCTTGAAATGACTAATGGGCCCATATTCTTGACTTTTGTCTTTTGATATACCAAAGGGTGACTTTATGATGGTACACATACCGGTACGTTTGAGACATGACTCTTATTTGCGTAGACTTGTTATTCATAGATATAGAATCCATAACTCTTTTGTAAGGTTAATGATATTCTCTCATATGCGTTATCTTATAATTGGAAGACTAGAACGCTCAATCATTTGATACATAGGTGTAACCAATTGGTATATTATCTTTGGATAGTAAGTTTTCTGATGGTGTGATAACGAAACGTAAGATAAAAATAATTGAGAAGGTAAAATAGAATTCATCCTTAAGCCGATTATGAATATCCTATTAGGCTATGACACATTATGATATGCCATGGATGATTGGCTTACTTGAAGCTTTGCAATTTTATATAATTCAAGAGTGCAACTCTAAGCTTTTAGTAGAATAATATTAGAGTTGATAATTATAAAATATGTATCTAGAATATTGTATTTTATAATCATAGGTGCTTAAACTATATAGGTCCATCAGGTCCCGTTTGCTAGCTCATAATAAATCTTGTAATGATATGAAGTGTTTTTCCTACAAATTGGTATGTTAAATTATTAGATTAGCTAAAATTTCAATTGCTTGGATCTAATAATTCATGTTGGTTTATTGACTAAATTAATTCAAGATAAACATATTGAAATATTGTGGATAATATTTTATTTGTATGGGTCTATCTGTATATGCCTATTTTAATAAGATAAATTTTCTATTAGGTTATTTAAATTAAAATTGAGGTTCCATAAAGTATACCCAGACCAAATAAAATAGGATTAATCTAATTAGTTGTGATTGGATCTATTGGATCAACTTGAAGAGTTTGAATTCCACTATTGTAATGGCGCAATCGACCGTAGTACACTATGCGCGGTCGACCGTGGCAGTTAGAGTTAGAATCTGATTATGTATTTTTTACTCTGAAACTGATCTAAGCTTAAATTTTGAGGCCTTATCTGATAATAATTAACCGCATGTCCGACCTCTATATTTAAAATAGAGGGTGAGTTTTTTTAGTTATTCATATCAATTATGAAGCATAGAGTAACTACTCTAGCTTAAAAAACTCTGAAACTCCCTAAGACTGTTTAACTTCACAAACTTTAGCTCTAGGTCTTCTCAATTGGTTAGAAAGACACCGAAAGAAAAGCTAAACGACGTGTGAACACTCACACGGCAATCGTGGATAGAGAATAGCAAAGAAAACTAGTTGTTTAGGCTCTTTTAAAATGTTATTCTCTACACGAATTCGAGCCTACTTTGGTATACAAAAGGTTAGTAAGATCTATCATTAATTTATGTATATAGCATGTCTAACTTATACTTTAAAAAATTTTTAAAATTCCACTACATACTCGTTTTCCAACAGTACAGAAATCTTCTACCAAAGATTTTGAACAAAAAAATGTCACATGGAATTTTTGTAAATAAATGGAAGTTTAGGGCATTTTTGTAATTATGTCAAATAAGTGTAGAAAATTTTAAAAAAATTAAAAATAAGTAGAATAAATAATATGGGATAAATTTTGATGCAACAAATTTTTACAAAATTTTAACAGGCGCACTAATATTTAAGTTTGACAAAATTATATCTGTTAAAAATAACAGGTGCTACATGTTCTTTTTTTCTTTTTTCTTTTTTCTTTTTTCTTTTTTCTTTTTTTCTTTCTTTCTTTTTTTTCTTTTTTTCTTTTTTTTTTTTTTTTTTTTGAAAGACGGGAGTTACGTGTTCTGCTTTGCCAAACAAAGGCAAAAGGATGGTTTGATTGGAACTTGGCAACATGAGACTTTTCAGGCAAATTTGCAGTCCTTTTCTAGATTGGATCAATTAAAAATCTTGAACCTCTTCCATGACAACTGCAATGGTAGTCTTCCAGACAAGTATTTTCATTTACAAAACTTGGAGGTTCTTGACTTGAGCAACAATAATCTTATGCTTATTGTTGCAAGTATTTGTAAATTTTCAACCAACTGCCTTCGAGTCCTTGCTCTCTCAAATAACCATTTCTATGGAAAATACCAAACACTCTAGGCAAATTGTACTTCTTTGTAGATCCTTTCTCTCATGGAAATGATCTATCAAGAAATTTTCCCAAGAACATTTTTAAGCTCTATAATCTCAGTGAACATAGGCTTTTCAGGACTACTTAGTGATGGAATTCAAAACCTTTTTAATTTGATCAAAATAGATATTTCCTTGAACCAATTTTCAAGTAGTCTTCTTCCATAGAGTTTTGAGGGACTTGGTAAAGCTTGAGTAATTCCCTACAAAATCAAACAACTTTATGGGCAACTTCTCAATGGTTAAACTCATCTCCCTCGATCTAGGTTCTAACTCATTCTAGGGTCTCCTTCCCAAAAGCCTATCTACTTACCGACCGATTGGTCTGAATCTTAGAGATAACAATCAATAGTGAAGTTTCTAATAGCTATTTGAATCTTCAATGATTTTTGTTCTTCTGTGTCTGCAGCCCTTGCAACTCTTCAACATTGCAATAGTGCTTCTTCTCACACTGAACTTTTACGAGGAAATGCCAAGTAATGTAAATTTGCAGTTGAAGAACATCAAGGCTTTCTTTCTAGCCAATTATCAACCCAAAGGTAGCATTGCAAAATGGTTGAGTGGCGGCAATAAGTTGCAACTTTTGGATCTATCTTGAACCAATTTATGTTGTATTGTTCCTTCTTGGTTTGGTGTGCTTGAATTCTTCTTCTACCTTGATTTGTCAAACAACATTGTGCAGTAAAATATCAGAGAGCTTGACTGGATTACAACATCTTAATCAAAAACATGTCTTCTCAGAAGAACCTACTCCAAGTTCCCAATTCTACTCGTCATCAAGGTGCAAAGGCGGTTTGAAGTACAATACATTGTGGAACTTTAGACTATCCTTGGTTCTCAGTAACAACAATCTCATCAGACCAATCTGGCTAACTTTTGCAAATTTGAACATGCTGAATTGTTTCAGATTTGTGAAAGAATACTCTATTGGGAATCATTCCAAGTAGCCTTCCTCGAATGAGGAACAGAGAAATATTGGATTTATATCACATTAGGCTTTATGGTTCAATTCCCATCTCATTGTTAGAATTTTGCATCCTATCAAATTTTAATGCATCATTCAATATGTTGTCTGGACAATTCCCATCCGGAGGTCAGTTCCATACCTTTCTACAAGATGCATCATTGGGGTTTTAACTTTCTTGCTTCTGATCCACTTGAGCAGACTACTTCTCTGGCTCCCTATAATAATGACCAAACAATAGTTCGTAAATTGAGAACCTTAACTAGTTTTGCTCAGTGTAACCTTTTTTTTTTTTTTTTTAATCTCGATGAGTGTTTCCCGTAGGGGGGCGAGACAGAGAGAGAGAGAGAACGCAAAATCTAATCAGAGGCCGGAGATGAGATGATTACAATTTTTCCTGGTTCAAGTGCTCTGTTTTATAGTTGGAAGCAATGCAGCTGCCCTGCGGCTATGGTTCTAGTTTCGGGAAAAGTTAGTCTTGTGTACTTTCATTTCGAGGGAAAGTAAAGTGCTTATAGATATATATGTGGTGCGTGTGCGTGTGCGTGTGTGTGTGTGTGTGTGTGTGTGTGTGTGTGTGTGTGTGTGTGTGTTGTTGGGGGGGTGGTGGTGGGGGGGTGTGCAGCAGGGCCGGCAATGGTAAAGAAATTCCAATTTAAAATCTAAATTTAAGGCCTTTTTAGCATGCATAACATAAAAATCCATAAAGCTTTTTCAATTAAAATATGTAGAAGTAGAACCATATGTTTCTTTATGGACATAAACCATCCACTTTTTGCTATAAACATAGCATTTTAGTTGTAAATTAGTTGGACCGGGTAGAGCTTTCGAGGCCTCTTGTTTGTGCTTACTGTAGGATGAGGATTTACATCAAATTTTGATACTCATGTCTTTCAGTTTCGTTGGGAACTTAAAAAATAACTAGTCAAAAACAAGAACATTGATCTCAACAGAACATCATGCAATTTTCTGCTAAAATAGTGCTGCAAAATTAACCTGTACATTGACCTAGTGAGACATCAATCAGTAAATTGTCCAACGCTTAAACAAGCATTACGCACGCCTCGTTGCAGTAAACTTCCACGTCCCTTGTTACAGGAAAAGAGTACATTTTAGCAATATAAGCAATATTGACTTTGAGGTTAAGCAACGTACTACATTTTAAGTTACCTTGTAAATCATGCACCGTCTTCAAATCATGGAAAGCATTTATCCTGCTAAAACCTTGGCCAATCAACATTTATTTTCCTTAAAATATCATTGCTACAGTCGTTCTGTCTCACTTAAGAGAATTCATCAAATGATCTTAGCTTTTCCAGGATTAATTTCTCTTGCTTGGTATCTATTTGATCAAAAGTTAAGAGCTGAGTCTACCAATTGGTAATGGACACCAAGACCATCTCCAATGCAAATGCAAATGCCAATGTTTTATTCAGCATCAGAAAGTGTAAAAATGACATATGTGATATGCTAATATATTTTGTGCTCCAATTTCAAATGCTATATCTACTTCTTGTCATAATTATTAAGCCTTAAAAGTGGTAAATGTAAACTTTTAATATTAAAATAATCTAAAATGACAATGTTGCAATGTTTAAGAGAAAAAGTTAATGTATCAACCAATGGGCATTAAATGGCAAATTTGCTATATGCTATACTTTGTGGTAAATTTGTTACCAAGTTTAGCATATAACAAATTTGATACTACAAATAACATTGCATTAAAGAGTATTTTTTACACTCATGCCAAAATTTGGCGTTGACACATTAATTTAGCATTGCATTGAAGATGCTCTAACTTGGAAAAATGTATATGTTACATGTATACAAATATAAATGAAAATTGGTAGGATACATTCCCAGTCGGGGTTTTCAGTGAAATTGGAGTGCAGAGCGTTCCCAACACTGTCCACAATTGCTGAGGTAGTCATGGATGATTCAATGCACAAAATGGCTGTTATAGCATCCAAGCGAGTGACCTCGTTTCTGAACATTAATCTTGCATGTGCTGCAACATTGACAATATTTAGAGTTAGTGTGAAATGGGATTTGTCATTTCATTTCAACTCTGCATGGTGGGAATAAGAAAGTGGGTAGCTGATACAAGGTGATTACTCTTTTAAGAAGATGACATACCCTGAGCCAGACGTATCAAACTTTCAAGCATGCGCACGGTTGTCCGAGCTGAATCACAATATATTTTATAGGTAAAGTAAAGAACAATGGTCGAGTCAAAAATACTAGTAAACAAAAGAAATAATTAGTTGAAACCTGCATTCTGAGTTGCAGATCTTCTTTGGAGTTGATAATAAATCGAGATGACTGTCTCAGCATCCTTTGTGAGGACCGGCCTAAAATTTTCTTTTACATATTGAATATACCTGCAAAAGCTTTGAACTCTTGCTGTCTTTAAAAGAAGAGTTGTAGGAAGCATATGTATGTGGCTGACTCTAAAATTCACAGAAGAACATTCTTTGTGATAATCGAAAGAAAACACCTTGAACTGTGCACAAATTCTTCCGATACACACACACAAAGCATATCCATTTTTTTCTAGAAGTACTAAGGTAAATTTGGAAAAGAACATTTTGTGTGACAACCTAAAAGAAAACACCTCACACTCTGCACAAGTTTCTCTGACAAACCCATATTGCACATATCCATTATTTCCTTAATATAGTATATCAAAATGGCGACATTCACAGAAATTTCTATTGGCAAGTGCCAAATTCTATCAGATGTCCCCGAAGGGACTCTTGGCAAGTGCCAAATTAGTGAAAGTTGCATTCAAATAGTTAATTCCTGAACAAGAGATCCTAAAAAATCCCTAACGAGGAGAGAGAGAGAGAGATAGAGAACGAAAAGTCTCCATAATTTCCAAGCCCATGCACGGTATGGCAACAAAAGAATTAGTCTCCTCTTTTTTTCTTTCTTTTTTTCTTTTCAGAAATCTCCCAAATCTTCTTTCCATAGAAAATGGAACACTCCTACTTCTTGGATCTTAATACTCTTTATATATTATAATGACTGCGAATTACTCATTATTATACCATGGTGAATAGAATGCCTAGGATTCTAACATGTAATTCAACTAAATGAAACATAAAACATCCTCAAGTAAGGAACTACCATGCAATTGTTATCCACGGATGAATTGCACAAATGTGGAAATCCCACAAAATAGTCATGGATTATATGTTAGGCTTACACCAAAAAAAAAAATTTCCTGAAATAATTTTACCTCCGAAGCATGTGAAATGGCCAGATGTTTGATAAGTCTTCATTGCTCTTGTCTTTTTCAGGTTCTCCCTGTAAATTATTTTGATACATGAAGCACAATTTAGTTTAGTCAAAGGCCTCATGGCAAAACAGGATGTAATTTGCTAGATATTATAAATTAAGAACCTTGGAAAGAATGTGGGATGACACAACCCCATCCCATTCAGGATTTTTTCTATCCAGAAGGACAAGGACTATATCAAATCTGCTTAATAAGGGACCAGAGAGTGCTGCATTAACAGATAGAGCTAGAAAACAGAAAACAACAAAAAAAGTAGATATCAGAATCATAAGAAATAAATAGTAGATTGAATGAAACAAGCCAACTCGCAGACAAATTAGAAGATCACAAGAATTTCTATATAATTTAAGAAACGCAATGAAAGCTTTTTCCATTTTTTATATGTATAGGATTCCATTCGCCCCATGGTTGGGAACTAATGAATGGCACTATCTACAAAGAGTTTGGATTTGCTCATTATGATCAAATTATATATGGTGTTGTTTATACTTTTCCAGTAATTTTAGACAATTTTTATATATTGAATTTCTCATTATTTAAATCATGTATCTCCATCACTTTTACTGATTTAACATAATGAACGAGTGAAAATTAGAAATACTAGTACTGTTTTAGAAAAGCCCTTCCACACGAACGCGGGGAAAAAAAGCCGCTCAACACTGAGTTGAAATTCTAGTAATTGACTACATAAATAAATTCAACTGACATATCATTTAACAGCAGTAATACATTGATCAGGATCATAATGGCCCTTTGGATTTGTCGCACCAAAAACAATTGTCCTCGTACTGAGAGTTGTCACAAGACCAGCCTGACAACAAGGGGAAGACATTATTGGAAAAGACATTAGAAGCAATTACAGAGAATCCAGTAAGAAGTTAAGACTGTTATAGATAGGGGTGGCAATAATCGTGTTCGTGTCGACACATTTACAGCACGGCACATTTAGCCAGAACATGAACACGACACGATTAATAAACGTGCCAGAAATGCCAACACGAACACGGCACGCCTATAGCACGCGTAACACGACACGACACGATTAACACGATTATTAAACGTGCCGTGACGGGTTGACACGATAACAACACATATGACACGTTTATGACCTAATTAACTAAAAATTAAAAAAAAATAAAAAAATTTTAAAAAAAAATTTAAAAAAATTTAAAATTTTTTTTTTAAAAAGCCAATAAAAAAAATTAACAAAAATACAATATCTAATTAATACTAACCTACTATAAATATTTCAAATATTTTTATTTTTAAGTTTAAATGTGTTATAAACGGACGAGTCGTGTCGTGTCGTGTCAACATGTTTACGGTCCGTTTAATTAAACGTGTTAAGACGTGTTTAGCATGTTAACACGAATCCAGCCCGTTTATTTTCGTGTTATTCGTGCCAACCCATTTATGGCACAATTAATAAACGTGCGGTCTAAACCCGTTTATCTCGTGTCGTTTTCGTATCGTGTCATTGTGCCGTGTCCAAATTGCCAGCCCTAGTTATAGACATAAAACTATAAAACATAGTAAGAGGTAAACTCAATGGCCTTTGCCGCATCAGTGACAGCAATCATTTGGCATTGGACCATAATACTAGATGTCACAATCCATCTACAGCAAAAAGGAAATTATGAGACTTTGCAATACAAAGTCTTCCTCAAGTTAATTTCAGCTTCATTGATGCCTCAATCTTTACATTTAAAAAAATAAATAAATAAATCCTTCTACAAACATTTTTGTGAATCGTGATGTATTTCTCACAAATGCGTCACTATAATGGGACTTTACAATATCCCCTGTTGTCAACGTTATCAACCAAGACACTCCCTGACAAACAGACTCTATGTAACCAAGGCTGCACACAATCATACACCTAGAGCATACATCAGATAATTACGAAATCATAAGTACGTGGTGAGATAGTCAAATATCACTTGTCAGATCTCAAACAAACAATCAAAAGCTAAATGCAAAAAACTTATTTATAAGTACTCAACGTCCAGCTCATGAAGCATGGTTTTAAAGAGCCTAAAGGTTTAAGCTAATTGTTCCTCTCAGAGCAACAACCCAAAAGTTCAAGAGGGTGTCATGCCATCCTTTTAATGCCTATTACAGAAAGCTTAAAATCAGTTAGTTGTTTAACCTCTAGAAGCTTGCCGCATCTTTGCTATTTCCATCCAAGCATGGTTTCGCCTAGCCTTCAAAGATTAGTCTGAAACTCAAATTCAGTGTACAGCTCCCCATTTCTCGGTTTTGCATAAAGAATGGTTGGTTCTTGCAAGCATACACTTTAAGAATGCTGAATTATTTTGGTAAAACTGTCCCTTCAGCAATGTTTAATTTACTGGAGCACTTGGTGTGAGTAGATGTACGAAGGTACCAAAACAATATAAGTACTTGTATTCATTACTTCTAATCTACTTTTTGTTTTATGCACAGGGTTTTGGTGAAGACACATTGTTGAATGAATTATACTTCTATGAGAATATTTAGTCGCTTGGACACATTGTTGAATGAATTATACTTCTATGAGAATAATTAGTCGCTCAAGTTTCCAAGCCAACGATTTGTAAGCCTTTTTCTACGAGAAAAATTAGAGTTCATGACCTGGAATATTAAAAGCATCTAAATCTGTGAAGCACCCATGTAGCAATTAAACTTACTTGTTCCCCCCTCCTATGATGTATCGTAACATACAAAACTCAGGAAGGACATAGAGGCCACTGGACCATAGTAAAAGAAACAGTAGGTTGTATATTTTGAACAAATTTAAAAATATTCTGTCATTATCTTGATTGATCAGTTTGTATGCATGAAAGTAACGCTACAATTTAGGTTTGCAGATTGTTGTCAAAAATTGGCAAGTATATCTCCATTGAAAATTGGGCAGACCCTATGACTAGAAAGAAATAACCCCCCCTTTGGGGAAGCAGCACTATGGTTAGAAAAATCCCACCTTTGAGAAAGCTGAGGGCAGTTATAGTGCGGTTTAAAAAAAAAAAAAAAAAACAAAAACAAAAACAAAACAAATATTGGGCATTACGGGCATCTCAAGACAAAGATTTTCCTCTTTTTTACCCCTTTTTTTTTCATACATTAAGGGGATGGGACTTGATATGTTTCTACAGTCAGGATTCTTTGTTTTGGCTTGGACTATGCTTTCGTGTCATGGATTGTGTTTTTTCTGTGCTCCTAAGATAGAGATCTCCTTGTCCTCTAATGTTCTATTTTTTAGCAAGTGTGAAGTTGTAAAATTTGTTTCAATCAAAAAGAAAAGACTTGAGTTATGCATGTATGAGAAAAATTAGTACTAATTTTGAAATCAGTAATGTGGACAATAAGTCAGGAACTTTCTTTACATGGTGAATCCAAACAACCCGAAATCATCCTTCAAAAAAGAAAACCTTGAATCATGAAAATGTTCCAACTTAAACAGCACATTTTAATCACGGAAGAGAACAAAAATTACTTTCTTTTTCTTTCAATTTTAACCAAAATAAAAAGTCATGGAGGAGAACAAATAAAGAAACAAAAGAAGCACAAATAAAAGTTCAAATATATTTTGATTGTGAATTTCAAACAAAATTTGCAATAATTTTTTCATAACAAGTTACAAAAAAAAAAAAAAAAAAGATACCTTGGCAACACTTATAGTTTGTTGCTCCATTGCTTCATGTATCGTTGCCCTATCATGTTCTCTCATGCTGTCATAGAAATAATATTAGCGTCATACCGTAGCAAATACACAGAGAAACAATAATTTCTCGTGTGAAGATAAAAATGAAAACATAAATGATTGATTGCCGGTTCTGTAATTGCATTAGGGTTCATTGTGTGTCCATCCCTACCCAGTTTTAATACACCTTTCTTAACTTTCTAAACGCTATATTTTCATAAGAACAGACATGTGTGTGTTATGTATCATTCATTTAATAAGCTTCCCCTTAAAACCTTAATGATGAAAGATAAACAAATGCAACAACTTAAGAGGATGAGTAGGCTAGAGTTAAAGAAGAAGACGAGCTAAAAATAACTTGAAAAGGACACAGGTGAAATTTGACGAGAGACAAGATCACAAAGAAAGAAATTAGAGTTAGGCGATGGATACAAAGAAAAAAATCCACCACTTAACAAGTCCCTACTTAAAATAACTTGCGGTGTAAATGATGACAAAAACGTCTATATAGCAGAAACTTTTGTGAACGTTGTTTTCATAAAAGAGTATTTGATGCTGCTATAAGATCCCATTGAATTATTAAACCACTTATAAAGGCCTGACCGATTTTCTGTAGCCACAAGCTCGGTTCCTTTTTTTCGAGAAGCTTTTGGTCTAGCTAAATTAGTGCTAAAAAGGAAGGTAAAATATCTTCAAATCCTAAAGAGAAAGAAATATAGGATACACGGATGACATAACGTACAGATCTATAGAATTTTTTGCAACAAATAAAATCTGTCCATTCTGTGCAAAAATACCTATGTCCAGAGAAAACGAAAGCTAAGCTGAAATAAGCAACTCTGAAAATAAATACATGCACAGATGGCGTATGCCATCCACAAATAATGGAAAGCTATTATATGTTCCATCAAATGAAAGATCATAACAAATACCTATCAAATTCATCTATACAACAAAGACCTCCATCTGCTAAAACAAGAGCCCCAGCCTCCAACATCCATTCTCCTATAAATTCCACACATATGGTCCGTCCATTCAAATAATAATAATAATAAAAGAAGGAAAGGTAGAAAAATTTTAAAAAGATGTCAAATTATGTTTCACAAAAAATCCACCAAAAGCTTGTGCAAAAATTTCTCAAGAGAAGAAATGCAAACTTTTCTCCAAGATAGATTCAACTGCCTCTGTTATCGTATGCTTGTTTAATGCATTAATTGAGAACACTGGTACAAGCTTAAGGGATTCAAATTTAACAATGGCGAGCAGCAATCTGATTCTGTGTGTACTCTGGGAGAGAAAAGGCAGTTTATGTACTCAACATAACTCACATCTCAAGGAGGGTCTATGAAGCAGTTTACCAATATGATGTACCTGATAAACTGAACCTTATCCAAATAAAGCCTTCTTGATCACAACCTTCATACTGCTATCCTCTTTTTAGAACAATGCGAAAAAGAAATAAACAATGCAGCATGATGGAAGATATGGTCGGTGCAAAAATACATACATACATACATACATATATATATATATATATATATATATATATATATATATGTTAGTTGCTTGAGATTTCACAAGAAAGAGTAGATGAAGACAGAAAGTGAAAGGAAGAGGCAAAAGTTAGGAGAAAGGGTTTGGTTGATTGCAGCAGTTGCAAAATAAAAGAAAATTCAAGAACACCTATCACAGCCTCTGTTAGACTCCTAAATATGTCAATACAATTTAGGTGGAGGAACGAAAACTTACCTCCATCCTTGACTGCACTGACCGTAAGTCCAGCACTTGTGCTTCCTAATCCAGTAGTGATAACAGAACGGTTGCTCAACTTAGCAGCAAACTTTAAAAACTGAGACTTCCCAGTACCTGAGAAATGCATTTACTAATGGCAATAAATACTGAAATTTTTCCAATTAGAAGCTAAAAGATTCAGTAAGAACCAGAAAAGGCAAAATCATATAGACTGGGTGTGCGCATTCATGTACTATTCTTAAGATATTAGTTATGGATCAGCTAGGAATAAAGCTTGTGTTCAATTTGTCTCAGGAAGTCATTATAAAAGAGTAAATGTTTATTGGAAACTCGAGATGATTTTGCAGTAGCATCGATGTCTGTTAAGAAAAAGTACCTGGATCACCAACCAAAAGTAGATGAGACTCTCCCCGTACCTTGGTCCCGGAAGCATCAACATGTTGAACGCCTCCAATAAGTGTTAATGTAACTAAGTTGAAAGAAGAAAAGGTGAACATGTTAGGCTATTTTTAAATAAGATCATCCAACCACTAATGAAGTTTCAAAACCTAAGATGGATAAATCATGAGCTTGAAATCAGACAACAATGTACCTGCAAGCTTTACAGTAAAGAGTCCAAAAACCTGTGGGCAAATACCTCGTAAAATGGCATTTCTCCCTATGCAATTTCCAAAAAGTACGTCACTATATACACAAAATGCTGGATATTGGACAAAATGTAACATGAGAAAGGGAAACCTACTATCGAACAATCTCTTTAATAAAACAGTAGATACCCGTAGATTGACACAAAATGATGCATGTAAATTAATGATTTCTTACCTTTCAAAGGGGTATCCTTAAATTCAGACCAGAATTGCTTGAATTGCATAAGGACGTCATGAGGAACATTAATGTCTGACTTTAGGTCATTAGTTCTCCTATAAGAATTTTGTGAAGCGCATAAAAAAAAATAATAAAATAAAAAAGTAAAAATAAAAAATAAAAAACTTTAGGAAGTCTATCTTCTTTACTACTGCTTGCATGTCATTGTAATTACGCTGAGAAACATCAAATAGGAATAGTATGATTTGGACAAGTGGTGTGGAAATGTGGTTGCAACATTTTTACCAACATTGTATTTATACATCCTCATGTAGTTCCTCCCACAGGAAATATACATAAAAACTTGCACGGGTTTTCCCGATATCCATGGATAAGAGATAAATTTATAGGAGATACACTAAAAGACAAATTAGTTCATGAAATAATGTGGGACAAGTTTTTCTTTCATTAGTTAATGTTAGACACAATTTTGCAAGTATGGATCATATTCACGTTTCTCAGTTAAATGATTCAAACAAAAAAAGAAGCTCTTTTTTAGGTAGGAAAAAGAAAACTTGATGGAAATTAAAACCCATATTACAGAAGAGAACAAAAGCTCCCTGGTTTACTGAGAGTACCTTCAAGCACCTCCGTAAGTCGAGATTATAATTCTAGTCCTTTATTAACACAATATTTTAGGAAAGTGTAGAACAGAGAAAAAATAGTCCTCAAATAAAAGAAAAATAAAAGCAAAATCCTTAACAGAGAGATAGAAAAAATATAATCCACTTGAAACAAAACCCCAGCTATTGTAGCAAAAAATTCCATCCCCTTATGATATCCTATAAAGGAAAAGCAGTGAATTCTTTGCTTTGAGATGCCCACAAAGCCACCCAATACTTGACTAGATCCCAAACTTCACCAATGTGACTTAATAATTCTAGTTCTGAACTCCTAAACATTTTTTTAATAACAAACAGCCTTTTGTTGATAAAATATCAATTACAAGGATGGAGGACAAGAAGTCCACCAAAACAGGAAAACAAATAAAAAAGGAAAGTCGAAATAGGACAAAAAAATCCAAAACAAAAATTATGAAACGATTACAAACCACAGCTATTTCCCCATTACATGGTTTACAACTGAGAACTCTAAATTAAACTCCTAAACAATTTAAACATAAGGAACAAGATTGACCCACGAATCTATGATCTGGTATCTTATTCTTTTGCACGACCCATACCTATTCTTTTAGTCTTTCCATCCAAACTGGCCGACAGATTAAAGTCCTCATAAAATCTTTTAAATCTCCTTTTCTTCATATAATAATCAACCTTTCAATGATGAAAATCAGTTACAAGGAAGAAGGACAAGAAGTTGACATCCATAGTTTTTTCTTAAGGAAGAAACAATTTAAGAACAGAAATACAAAAGACAAAATCTGTCTGAAACAACTTCAACGCTTCGTAATATTGTTCCAGGGAAAAGAGTTTACTATATTCACCTGACATGATTGGCAATTAATACAGGATCAAGGTCGCAGCGAACATCTTTTAAGTCAGGAGACCACTTTGCTGTTAAAACCCCAGTAACTACAATGTCATCTGCAAAACAATAAAACGAAAGATAAAATGAGGTGCAAAACACATGTAGCTGTTAAAAATATGCAAATAAATAAATAAATAAAACTAAACCTAACGAGGGACAGCAAAAAAAGGGGAGGTATAAAAAGTACAGGCCAACATTGATGCTGTTTCTCTAAGACATTTACTTCGTTAATTCATTTGATATGTTCATGTTACCCATAAGTTCCCTTCTCTGTCTCTAATCTATAACCAATCAAAGTCTATAAAACTAGAACCCTTCTCCTTAGAAATACATATTAATATCATCTTTTATTGCCAAGTTCTTCTTTATCTTGCATGTCTTAAACATTCTTTTCCCAGTGATCTTCGTTTTGGAGTTTCCTCGTGCATCCACTAATCCCAGTGAATTCTCTGTATTAATCTCAAAACTAAAGGGACTAATGGTTACTTTTCTTCTTCCTATCGGAAGGGACTAAAGTAAATTGCTTTAATTGTTTTAAGGGATAAAGGCTAACCTATAGACGGCAATAAGCGCCACCACTATCTTAGCTTGAAAGTTTTATGAAATTTCTGCATGTAAACAAATTCTAAAAATTTCCTACAAAATTTACCAATAATCAAAAACTTTACAAAAAAGAAAACGAAACATGTGTGCAACAATGCTCATGAAGTTCACGTGAAACTAAATAATTATCTGAAACTTAAAGCTTAGTGCAACGAACAAATATGTTGAATGTTATTCATTGACATGCGTGATATTATAATAAAACAAAATAAAAGTATGAAAAACATAATTTGGAAGGGTATCCAATATGGCAGCACCCAACATGCTTTTCTTTTTTCTTTTTTTTTTTGAAACAAGAAACACTTTATTGAATTAGGAGAAAAGGTACAAAAAAGAAAGAGGAAGAGGTTTCCTCAAGAGAAACAACTTTAGTACGAACATGGACCCCAGCTCTTAACCAAGTCTAAGAAAATCGAGCTACCAAACTCTTTATCCCTGTAAACCCACAACGCGAGACCCAAAATCTAATTCTATCCCATAAGACGAAACTCTCTTCCTCGACCTCTTTGAAAATTTCGTTGTTTCTTTCTAACCATATACCCTAGAAGCAAGCTAATAAGGCATTCCTCCAAAGGCTTCTTCCTGTAGGAGAAAAAGAACGAAGAGGAATGTGCGGCATGTCCTTGCAGTCCTTAAGGGGAACCCACACAAACTCGAACTCTTTTAGGTACTTACACTAGATTCGCCAAGAGAAGCAGTGAAGAAACAAATGATTTAGTCTTCACTACCCTTACATAAAACACACCAGCCTGGAAATATTGAGAGGAGGATTCCCACGCTACAATAGCTCGAGTTTAGTTTGCCTAGGGCGAGTAACCAACAAAAAACTTGAACTTTCGATGGCACCAGGGATTTCCAAATGATGCTAGCGAAGGGGAAAGAGTCATAGGAATAGGTATCAATCAAGTAAGAAAAGTGTGATTTCACAGAAAAGGAGCCTTTCGAATCTAGCCTCCATATCCTTTTGTCAAAAACCCCAAATCTGATCGAAATACTTTCCAAAATAGAAACCAGCTATGAGACTTCCTCCAACTCTCTATCCGTCAAACCCCTTCTGAATTTGAGATCCCAAGCTTGCCCTCCAAGTACACCAACTGAAGATGCCGAGACAAAGCTCGCAACAGGCATCTCGCGGAGTTGGGATAATCTATATAATTTGGGGAATTTCTCCTTCAATGACGAATCCACACACCACACATCTTCCCAAAACTGTATAGAGTCACCTGAACCTACCCTCCAGTAGAGGTTCTTGAGGAAACCCTCCGCCACCGACTGAACCGACTTCCATGGGCTTCGAAACATAGTTCTACTTGCAACCCCTGAATCCCTACCGTTAGCGATCAAGCCATATTTCCCTTTAATGACTTTGTGCCACAAATGATCAGATTCCAAAGGAAAACACCATAACCACTTGGCCAAAAGCGTCTCATTTCTTTTCCTCAAGTTTCCAATACCCAAGCCGCCGTTTGTCTCTAGCAAGCAAACTTTCTCCCAAGCGACCAAATGAGCTCCTCAGTCCTCTGAGTATTTCTCCCACAGGAAGTCCCTCTTTAGCTTCTCTATCTCCTTTGCTACCCGAACAGGAATCCAAAAGACAGACAAGTAGTAGGCAGGCAAAGCTCCCAACACCAAATAGACAAGGGTTAGACGCCCTCCTTTAGAGAGGAAAGGTTTCTTCCAACCATCCAACCTTCTAGCCACCTTGGAAATGACTGGTTCCCAAAAAGAGTGGTGACGGGGATTACCTCCAAGAGGCAGCCCCAAGTATCTTGTGGGCCAAGAACCTATTTCGCAACCAATCACTAACACAAAACCAGCTAGCCTTACGTCATCCAAATTGATGCCCAAGATGATACTCACATCTCAATTAATTTTCAACATGGAAATTAGACAAAAAAGGTCTAGAATCTACATTAGATCAAGTAAACTGTCCTCCTCAGGCTAGCTAAAAAACAGAGTATCATCCGCAAATTGAAGATGAGTAATTGGGGGGGTCATCTCTACCGGTAGACAGTGGTTTAACAAGAGAACATTGAACTGCCCTGTCCACAAATCTGCTTAGAAAGTCCGCTACTAGGGTGAATAGATATAGAGACAATGAATCCCCTTGTCTTAGGCCCCGAGAAGCCCCAACATGCTTTTCAAAACGTCAAATTTATATAATATAGTGCTGAATAATATATCGTTAAAATCAACATTTGGACTGCTGCTCTGCAGCAAATAAACATCTTACTGAGTTTGAGTAGATCATACTTTCATAATAAGAAAGGCAAAAGTAAGATTTTGAAGGAGCACAGGAGATTATTAAAGTTTTCGCTAAATTTATTAAGCACTTTGTAGATACAACACCTTATCCTTATTGTTAATTTTTTGAAAGACTCAAGAAATATAAAACGCAATGTCAACTGGCCACATAATCCATTGTTATGCTTTGGAACAAATTTTAAGTAGGGATGAAATTTCCTATGCAAAAAAAAAAAAAGAGAAATCAGCAATGCCAGGAAGTAAAACCAAGAAACTGAACACTTAAAATTCCAAGAATGTCCTACCTCCACCTTTAATAATATCAACAAGATCATCCTTTAGAATGACAGGGATTGATCGAGGAATTGCTCCAACACCCAGCACCTGTGTACTTTCTTGGATTTTGATTTCTTGATAATCATGGCATGTTATTGAACCTTCTAAATATCTGAACTTTGTGCCTTCACAGGGTTTAGATCTCTATCATTAGAGAGACCACACAAATCAATTAAATATCAAAAGCTACATGCATGAAAAGAGACATACCTTTTCAGCACAAAAATCACAAAGCGTCATTGTGAAAACGTAAATTCTAACAAAAATGCACTTTGAAGCATTATACATAGAATATTATTGATACCGAAAACAAAACAGATGGAAATAGGAGAAGGAATTCCCTAAAGAAAACAACAAAAACAACAAACAAACAAACAAAAATTGACAAACCAAAATATCTTTCTTATTCAATACAACCAAAGATAATGCACTTTAAGTCAAAGATTTTGTTCCGAGAATGAGGATGATTTTTAATTTTTACTTGGTAATATTTATAACTGACACTGATTATTGATCTCCAACAAACCAACTTTTAGTAATTAATTTAAGTGCAAAGGGCAAGTAAGATACAAAGTTTAAGAATGTTAAATATTGGTAAGTCAGCAGGTCAAAGTCTGATGTTTTAACGCTAAAAAGATGCCCAACTATGTGACAAAGCAATTTTTTCAAACGATGGAGATGAAACAAACATTATGAGTACTTGTGAAACAACAAAGAATAGTAGAGAATACGTACCTGTGATGGGCAGTATGATGGTAGCTGTATGGAGTTTCTAGTTTCTAATTCAGGATAAACTAGGAAGCTGCACAAACATAGTTCAGCGTCAATAAGAAACTCATTTCACATACCAAGTTACAACTGGCACAAAAAGTAATAGAGCCCCCCAGTAGTTCCTTTCTCAAAGGTAAACATCAATATACCACAAAGAAGAGGGAAAGAGACGTTGTATGGTTCACTGCATTTTTTTCTGAAATATTCGACCAAAATTATCCATCAGCTACTTTTTTAAAACATTTCCACATCATAGATGTGAAAAATGAATTGCAACGGCATTGAACCATCTTTTGAAAGGCAAAAACTATTTTTCTTAAACTGTTTTGATGTCATTGCTAATTTACTAGCAGAGTAGGAAAACTAAATACTCCCATTGATTCCCACACCACAAATCAGTACCTCGTGCTGCAGCTCATCTGAAACTTGGTTTGTACTACTGCATGCATATTGATAATCTATTGAACGAAAAAAAGATAAAAAGAAGTCTAATCATAGTGAAATATAAAAGGAAATCCTATGACATTATTTAGGGATACATGTCTTGACCACAAACTATGAAAAAAGAGATCGTAGCTCTTGAAAGAAGCCACTATCATCATTCATCAACCACTATTCTAGCCATAAATCATACGTGCTCCATAATTTCCAAGATATGCTGCATCAACATATCCAATTCTATATGAATATATACTTCTTACAGAACATTTCTAACATACAAGGCTATAACTTTTGGCAATGGTAATTTCAAACTGGAAATTTTGTATATGTTTGCAAAAAGAAGCTCTTAAACCAAAACTCACTTGTGCTGGCATTTCTGGCACATGTACAGTCTCTCCCCTTCATACATCTTGATCGCTCCCGACCGTATCACTGTCCCTTTGAGAGTGAGAAGAAGCCCTAAATGCTTCACTCTCACGCACCCAATCCTCGGAAAAGTCTCTATCCACGACCAAAAACAGCTCAACAACAGCAAATAGCCGAATGCACAGCGAAACAAACAATCGAATATCAAACAAACAAAAATTTACCAGCACATTCAAGGGGAGAACCACAGACATTAATCCGAACATGAATGAATTCCTTCTTGATCCCGTTGTCAGAACCTTTCAAATCTCCCAATATGACTTTCTACAAACACATCAAAGTCACGATTTAATTTAACCAAAATCAAATCTTCCAACAAAAACCAAAATCTAAATTTGGATATTTACGTATATTTGATCACGGATATGATTTTCGTACGTACATGAGCCCAAACAGCGGCCTGGTCGAAGAACCGCAAATACTCGGTAGGTTGAGAGAAGACGAGGCGAGCCAGCGGAGGATCGTCCTCCAAAAGCTCTGCGAAACTGGAGAGAGAGAGAGACAAGGAGAGAGAGAGAGAAAGAGAGAGAGAGAGAGAGAGAGAGAGAGCAAAATCAGAAGAAAACTTGAAATTAGAAGAAACAAAAAAAAAAGGGGGGGAATTTGGTTCGATTGGCTTACTCGACGAAGAGAGGGTAATGGAGCTTGGGGTCCGGGGATAGAGCGATGGACCGGAGTTGATCAGAACGGCGTCGTATAAGGAAGGCCGCCAGCGATTTCACTGGCGCCGGAGGATCACCCATCGCCGGCGAAGCGGGGATTGCATAAAGGAAGGAGCGGCGATGAAGCTGAAAGCTGCGCTTTTGGCGGGAATTTCCTTTTTTGCCTGGATAAGTAGGCCCGCATGTACTTTCTGCTCTGAACCTGTGTTTATGCTTAAATGGCTATTTTACCTCCAATTCGTTTTGTTCGGAAGTTCGAAAGGGCGTTTAGGTATTCAGGGCACATTGGGTTGGAGCATTGAACCCCCTGTTTGGCTCCGTGGTTCCCACTACAGTTTTCACCACAAACTCAGTTATAAATAATGTAAAACTTTCATATGTTACAGTAAAAATAAAAAAAATTACTATAGTGTAAAGTTCTCACATGCTACAGTAAAAGTGGTTCCCATCACCCTCCAAACACCCTAGAAATAGCGATAGTAATGACTTTTAAGACCGCAATTACTAAAATGTCCCTTTCATATCCTCTCTCGTTGATCCCATGCCAATCGCGCTGCCAACAAACCATCCCCTCTGCCACTCTATATCAGCCCCGTCGCGATCACACCAGTCCAATCACATAATAGAGCCCCCCATCACCAGCCCAAAAAGCTTGATCGTCTTACAGTGTAGCAATGACTTTTTAGGTAGGATTTGCTACAGCTGTGATGAAATTACGGACGAGGGTAAAATTTTTGTGATCAAATTGATGAAATTGAACATTATCCCCACAAGCCCAGATTTTTTCTCTTTTTTTTTCACTTTTTTGAGGAATTATCACTCACGATTTTGTGGTTGTGGATAAAAATAGATGGCTTGGGGTGTAGTCCCGATTTTGGTTGTGGACAAAAAAAGATAGACTTAAGTGTAGTCCCATACGAGCATCATCATCAGCAAACAAGGCGAGGAATGAAGAGAATGAGGGATTGGGAATATACTAACATATCGGTGCTTTTTTCTTTTCTTTCTTTTCTTTTTTTTTTTTTTTGGCTTTGACGATCCTATCCATACTTAGTCAAATGGGCAACTAGGTTTTATTATTACGTTTTCCATTTATAGTTGGGTGATAGATGAAAGAGGCTTAGGATTTGGTAAGGCTGGCAATTTGGATACGACACAATGATACGATACGAAAACGACACGAGATAAACGGGTTTGGACCGCACGTTCATTAATTGTGCCATAAATGGGTTGGCACGAATAACACGAAAATAAACGGGTTAGATTTGTGCTAACACGCGAAACACACCTTAACACATTGAATTAAATGGGCCGTAAACGTGTTGACACAACACGACATGACCCGCCCGTTTATAACACATTTAAACTTAAAAATAAAAATATTTGAAATATTTATAGTAGGTTAGTATTAATTAGATATTATGTTTTTGTTAATTTTCTTTATTGGCTTTCTTTAAAAAAAATTTAAATTTTTTTAAATTTTTTAAAAAAAATTATTTTTTTTAAAATTTTTAGTTAATTGGGTCATAAATGTGTCATATGCGTGTTGTTATCGTGTCAACCCGTCACAGCACGTTTAATAATCATGTTAATCATGTTGTGCCGTGTTACGCGTGCCAAAGGCGTGTCGTGTTCGTGTTGGCATTTCTGGCACGTTTATTAATCGTGTCGTATTCGTGTTCGTGCTAAACGTGCCGACACGAACACGATTATTGCCACCCCTAGGATTTGGGTAGTTAAATGAAAAAGCCCTAAAAGTGCAGAGATTATGATGATGATGAGGAGGAGGTGATGTTAGAAAGGTTAGAATAACTGATTGTGTGAGGAAGAGAGAGGGAGTTATAGAGTTTTTTTTCTTTTTCATATGAGTAAAAATACTATTATACCTTTTAAAAAGGATCATATGATGTGCACGTGCATCAATCCATTATGTTTGGGGTTTATTACAATAGAAATCCATTAAGTTCCAAGAGTTTAAGAGTTGAAAGATTGTTTTGTCAAAATTAAAAATAAAGAGACCAAAGTGTCATCTATTAAAGAGTTGAGGGACCACCAATACAAATTACTCTAGTGATAATAATAAAAGAATAAGAAGAAAAGCAGTTCATTTGTTTAGGTTAGAATTTTATGTGTTGTAGAATGGAATAGTACTATTTTTATTTGACATAATTATCTTGTAGGAAATATAAAGAAATAACCTATATGCATTTGGGATTGTACCCATCTACTAAAAGGGATTAAGATTTTTCTAAAAATTTTATAAAACTTGCTAACTAAGGTTTTGTAACACCCCGAAGTTAATTAAATGGTATTAGAATGATAAATGGTGGATTAGTGTGCCTTAATGAGCATTTTAAATTTAATTTGAATGTTTTGTGGAAATTTAGTAACCTTGCATAATTTTACTTTTTAATGATTATTAGTTACCCTAAATTGTTTTCAATTGTTAATTTAAATTTTTACAAAGCAATTTGATTTGAAAAGTGGTGTGCTGTTGCACATAGTTCTGTGCAACCACTTTCTCTATTTTCCTCTATTTATTTCATTTTCTCTCTCTTTCCTCCCATTTCTCTCACTCACCCCTCTCTCGTCTCTCTCTCTCTCTCTCTTCCTCTCGGTTCACTCACTCTCTCTCTCTCAATCTCTCAAAATTTTTGAAACAAATTTCGTTTTCAAGCTTTGGGCTAGGAGATCGAAGGCTCGGGAACAAGATTCAACAACAAAAACAACGTTTTCAAG
>CAMOHE010032267.1:0-29541 GCA_946598075.1 Artocarpus hirsutus
ATCTGGGATATTGGGTTTCATAATTATCGGAAGCTTGAACTATATAGGTCCATTTGGCCCCCTTTGCTAGCTCACAAAATCCTATAATGATACGGCATGCTTTTACAATAATTGGTGACTTATGTTAGAATTATTATATTGGTTGCAATTTGAAAGAATCAAATTATTCATGTCTATTTATCAGTTGAATTAATTTTGTGACAAAATTAAATCAAGATAAACTTGTTGAATTATTGGGATCGGATAATTCTTGTTTGTTTATCAGTTAATTTAATTTCAGATAAATTAAATCAAGATAAACTTGTAGAATTATTAAGAATCTATTTATTATCCTAGAGATTATCTAGATAAAGTTGTTTTAATTAGATAACTTCTCTATTGGGTTATTTGAATTAAAAACTAAGGCTTTATCTTATAGAATCTCAGGTGAAAAATAAAAGATTCACGTGATTTTTATTTCGGCAGTTCGGCATGCCGATCTTCAAGTTCGGCCTGTCGATGGGGCAAGTTCGGCCTGCCTATGAAAAAGTTTGGCCTGCTTATGCGCGAATTAAAAATCACGCATTTTAACGTGTTTTTACGCGTATCTTATCTGATATTGACCTAAATTTGATTCTGTTTCAAATTTTGGAGACCTTATCGGATAAGGAATGACCCTAGACCCAACCTCTATAAATAGGGAGTGAGTCTCATGAGTTATTTAGATTAATTGAGTGATTAAGAGTGATACTCTACTGGTGAGAATCTAAAACTCCCTGAGAGCTCTCGTTCACAAATCACGAACACTAGCTTTGGGTTCTCTCAATTGATTGGAAGGAGAGTCACCTTGAGGAAGAGCTGTACGTGTGAGCCCACACTCGCTCCGATCGTGGATAGAGAATAGTAAAGAAGACCAGTTGGTTGAGGCTCTTCTGGAACATTACTTCTCTACACAGATTTCAAGAGCTTTTTGGTGAATACAAGGTTAGTAAGATCAAGTTAATTTATAAATATAGCATGTCAAACTTGTGTTTTGGTAAATACTCTGATTTTAAAATTTTTAAAATTTCGTTGTGTATTATTTTTCCAACAGTATGCTTCCTTGTTCTAACAGATACTCCCTTAAAGGACCTTTTTTTAGTAATTCTACTATCTCAGTTTGCAAGGCCTAAAAATTGATCGTTAGATGTCCAGTTTCCTTATGAAATTCACAATATTTTGTTCGACCGCAGGATTGACTTAGGGCCATTTTATTTGACCACCTAACAAAATCATTTCCTTTTAGCTGAGAAATCAGTTTGGTCAGGGATATGTTCAAGGCATACCTCGATGGCGACAATGGCTTGCTCCCCTTTGTGATTTTTGTTCTTTCTTCCTCTACTCTCTTCTTGGTGGTGTTCTTGTTCGTCCTCTTTGTTCTGGTCGTGTCTTTAGTTGTTTGTCTACTTTCCTATTCTTCCTCTTGTTCCTTGCAAGTTCTCTCTTGCAAAGCTTGTTTTTCTCTTTAAGGTTAATCCATCCCTTAGCTTTATTCAAGGCCTCTTGGGTCTACGGGCATTCCAAGTAGATGTAGTTTTTGAAGGATAACTTATGCAATAGTCCTTTCTTCAAAGCCTCTCGAGCCATCCCATTTTCCAAATATGAGATCTCTAAAATAGCTTTGCTAAACCTCTTAATGTAAGAATGTAATGACTTTCTTAGGCTTTAAATCATTGACTAGAGGTCTTTGTTTGTTTTGCTCATTTGGCTGTGCACATAGTAGGCTTTAACGAAAGAATTCGCTAACTCTTCGAAGCCATTGATTGTGCCAACAGACAAGTTGTTGAACCATTGAAGGATAGGTCCTTTCAAACTTTGCATAAATAGCTTACACATCATCACATCCAATATTGAATCTGGGATGCTTGTCGCATTGACAATATTCTTATCCTAAAGGAGTTGATCTTTTGGGTCTACGGTTTTGTCGAATCATGCCAACACTAGGTTCCCATATTTTGGAGGAATGACAAAAGTAATCCTCCTCATAAAAAAGGTCTCACATATATTCTTTGAGATGTCATTGAACATTAGGGTCTTGCTCATAGCCTTTGTTACTTTTGGTCGATCTGCTCCTCGACAAGCTTGGTATTTTAATTGAGCATATCGCACATCATTTATCGAACGACCTATATAGTTAATAAAATCAAACTAGGAACAATTTTTGCATACATTGTATGGTTGATCTCTTTGCTATGTTGACTAAATGCTTATGGATCTCTTCTACTTATGCCTTAAGGAGCAATTGAAATAGCTGTGGTTGCAGTTGATGTTGGTGTTGTCATAGTTACTGTGTTCATATTTACTGCTACAAGTGTCAGGGTTGTATACAACGGTTGCATCCTTTTAATGGGGCTATAGGAAGGTTGTTGCCTAGTTAGAGGTGGTGTTTGGTACCGCCACTGAATTGCTGTTATCTTTAAGAAAGTCGAATAACCAAAATAGGGGTAGTAATAGGAGTAGGTTAAGAGCTAAGAGTTCTAATAGCTAATCTGGCTCTTGAGGGTATCGTTCTCACTACTGAGTTGGTCAAGTTGCCTGTCGCGCTCTTGGGAGCACGTTGCCTATTCATGAAGTAGCTTCTTCAAAGTTTCAACTTCCGCAACAAGGACCTTAATCTACTTGTCACCTTGTGACACAGTATGTGCTTCATTGCATTGGTCATGTACATTCTGGTGTTCTATGCTATTTGCCATATCTAACATTGAAGCTTTCAAAATCCTCTAGTTAGTGATCTGATTAAATATAAATAGATTAGTATTCAATTTTATATTTACTATTCATAAGTTTGGCCTTCAAATCACCGTTGTTAAGATCTATTCAGCTTTCAAAAACAAGATCAAAATAATTACAAGACAAAAGATAAATCAAAGCTGTAAGTAATCAAATGATATTGGAAAAATAAATCATATGAGATTTATAGTGGTTCACTTTATAATGAGAGCTACGTCCACTATTCTTCACTATGATGAATGAATTGTTACATATCACAAAGTATTTGAAAGAGATAATATAAGAAAAATAAACTATTTTTTGTAGAATTTCTAGAAGTTTCTCAATGTCTCAATGAAGTTATCGCTACCATATATATAGAGTGCTGCGTGAGATCGTCGCTTCCATCTAATACAAGGATTGGGCATAGTAGTGCTTGTAGTACTAAGACACATGTTGTTCTTCGATAAGGCATAAACATCAGATTTCTTCCTACGTCACATTTTGTGGCATAACACATATCTCTTTGCAACTACTAAGCTCTATACTTCGATTCCATTGAATCGACACGTAGCAAATTTACAACAGCAAGAAATGCATAGATTCACACAAAACGAAACAAGTAAAAGCTGTAATCGAACTACGACTATCGAATCAATTGATGCCTCTAGTTGTTTAAGTAATGAGCAAGTGAAGCTTACGATAACAATTTGCCAAATCAAGCACTCTTGTTGGGCTCGATTTGCTTTAACCACAATTTGAATTTCTCATTCTAAGCCTTTGCTGAACGATTTGGGCTTGGCCAAATCGTATCCCAACAAAAGCAAAAGTAGTCACCAGAAATTAAATAATCATCATTAAAAGTTATCAACAATGAAAAGTCATGTCATCGATTCTCATTATTTGTAACGCCTTGAAATTAATTAAGTAGTTTTTAGTGTATAAAATGGTAGATTAGTATGCCATGATGTATTTTTAAACTTAATCTGGCTATTTTGTGATATTTCTAAATTATTGATATTTTTAGTTATTTTAATTATTTTTAATTCCTTTTGATTATTTTTATTTGTTATTTTAAATTTTGAAATAAAACAATTTGCTGAATATCCGATATGTCTTGATTTCAAAACTGTGTGCTGGGACATAGTTTTGCTATGCCAGACTACCTTTCATCACTCTATTTATTTCTTTCTCTCCCTCTCCTTCCCTCACTCACTCTTAGCTCACACTCTCTCTATCTCTCGCCTCTCACACTGCCTCTCTTTCTTTATCCTTCTTTCAAATTTTTGATTCAAAAATTAAGCCCAAGCTTAAGTTCTTATCGAATTGGAAGCTCAGGAATGCGTTTGGACAATCATAAACTCGATTTAAAGCTTAAATCCAAGGTTAGTTTGTTTATTTTTTAAATTTTTAAACATTTTCAAAATTTTCAAAATTTCCTTAGAAAGTTGTAATCTAAGTTTTATGAGCTTAGAAAACCTTAAATCTAAGTTAGTAGGACTCAAATTATCTAGAATCTAGGCTTAGTTTGATGATAAACTGATATGAATTAAGTTTTTCTATTTTTCCTCTATTTTCTATTTTTGGATTTAATTGAAATTTTTTATGTAAATCTTATTTAAATTAGTTTAAAAGTACTTTACTATGTTTTTCTATCATCTATGAATGTTTTGTATGCTTGAGAATTGAGAAAACATGTTGAAAATGAGGATTTGAGCTCAGGGGGGCCGAGACTCAAATTTTGAAAAATTCAAAAATTTTCTACTTTGGTAGGCCGAATTCAAGTGTCTGACAGGCCAAACTCATACATGCGACAGGCCAAACCTAGAAATAGTTAGGTAGGCTGGTCCTGATTGTCCATAGGCAGAACTGTGTAGTTCGGCGGGCTAGGCCAGAGAAACTGGCAGGCCGAATAGACTTTATAAAAATTTATCCTTTTTTACCCGTCTTTCATATTTTAAACCTAGATTGAGATTTTAACCTTATAATATGATTTTATAAACACAAATGGCACACTAGGACACCATGAGATGTAGGATATCTTAAGCTAGATATTAATAAGCTTAGTTTATATTTAAGGTTTGTTCATGGTTCTGTGGAGCTAATGTATAGCAATCGGGACTACGATGTTGGTCGTCGGCATGGACATTGAAGTAGGACTTCTACCCCCTTCCTTTGTAACCAATTTTTTAAATGATTTTGGCCTCAAAATGATTTATTTCAAAATGTCTTCAATAAAGGATTTCGAAAGACTTTCATTAATTGTTTTCATGAACAGTAGAATGAGGTGATTTTCATAATGAATTGCATAATAAATGTAAATGAATATACTTGGTAAAATGAGATTTTAATAATTAAAGAGATGCATAAATAGGCATGATGCCATATTCAGAGATCAGGTTGTGTAGAGTGTGACCTTAGGGGCAGGTCTCGAAACCAAGCTAGACCATTATGATGGTGGCAATTATGTTTTGCCCATGAAAGATAATAAGGTATTTTCTAGACGAACTGATTTTGACAAGAATAATTTAAATGAATTTATTTATTTAATACTGTTTTCTAATTGTTTTTCCTGAATGATAAAATTTTGTTTAAAATTATTTATCTGTTTTAAAGCATAGTCTTTTGAGCCTTTAGCTCGCTTTTTATTTTTATCAACCCCTTCCCCTCTAGGTGGGATCTAGCTTAGGATCGACGGAGAGTCCACTAACTGGACTCGCAAGTAGTAGAAGACCTGAGTAGGTTATTTGTATTAATAAAACAAGGCATGTATCATTTTAACTTCTTTTTTTACATTATTCTATGGTTGTAATTTAATTATTGTCGATACTATGTGTGTGCACAAGTTGGGGCCCAGTGGGACCAAACATGTATTTCCTTTTCTTTATTTTATTTGAACTTTTATTTTTTCCTCCTGTCTGTTTTATTATTATAATGATCGTTTTAAAAGGTTTTAAATTGTCATATATTTCATAATTAATCAAATTTTTTAATTTGAAACTTTGATAAAAATTTGACTTAATTAACATAATTAATCTGCCATGTCACCTCCTGGTCTTTGGGGTATGACAAAATGGTATCAGAGCCCTAGGTTATGAACCTTGAAAATTGTGCATACATAGGTACAACAATAAAATACAGCTAACAGTCCAATTTTGTTTTCAAAAGTGAGATAATGGCACCCAGACGTCGTTCATTTGCTATTAATGCAAACCTAGGAAATGAGGAAAGTATGATGGGGGCAATACTTGTTGCTTTTCGGTAGATGGGCAGGGCAAGGGCAAGGCCAGAGGATTTCGAGGCTTATCGTCGGCATGTGTACTAGTGACAAAGCACAAGTTTTAACTGCCTAGGTATATTTTTGACTATTTTGTTGATTTCTATTGTTTCACCACAAAGATTATCTTGAACAAGAAAACGAGGGATAACATTTAGAACTCCTCCTACTTTGGCTAGGCTGCAATAGTTCCTATTAAATCAAGACTACCACCTTCATACACAAGGTTTATTTTTTTTCTTAGCCAAGACATGACCTAAATGAAATGTAGTATTTATATAGTCAATACCCTTTCTTGAGCTAAAACCACAAAACACACTGATGTTCTTAAAATTCAAAGACAATTAGGATGAGGACCCCATAATGGTTTCTAAAAAACTAAGACACTATTTTTATGTTTTATTTTTTTAGACTGACACTATTTGTACACCGCTTTGAGTAAAACCTAAAACAAAAAGGGATCTTATATACATCTAAGTAAAACCTTGGGTAAAATTAGGTTTAGATAGATGGATAGCTGTGAGGATAGGTATAGATAGGTGGATAGATGTGACACAACTATAGAACTTTTGAAAATTTTACCCAACAACACTATTTAACTTTTGACAAACATGACACTATTCTACAACTTTTGAAAAAATGGGACCAAATTTTAAAAACCAAGACAAAACTTATCTTAAACGACACACAAAATACCGATAAAAATAATGCATCTGACAAAAAAGCCAAAATATTATTATCAAAAGATAAACAAAATAGTTACAATTATTAAACATCTGCTATAAAGATTATACAAAAACAAAAATCTTTTTGTTGATGAAATTTTATTTGAGAATAAATTAAAGAAAACTTATATTGATCAGAATGTGTCTCCAAAAATTTTGTCACAAAGCCATTCTGATGAATTTTTAGTAAAACCAAGAACATTTCTCGAATATATTTTCAACAGTTTTTTTAAGAAAGTAAAAAACACATAAAAAAACAAAAAAAAAAAAAAACTTTATTGATCTTACTTCAAACTAGAGGGATCTATAGTTTGCTAGCCTTAACCATTTTAACGAATTTTTCAAAAATCATTTTTCTGAATTTTAAGAAAAACAACACACAAAATAAAAATAAAAATTACACACTAAAAACAAAAATAGAAGAAAATACTATTACTTTTTAATTTTTATAGATTCTTTATTTGAGTTTAAATCTATATAAATAAAGTCAACAGAGGGAATTAAACCATTATTGAAGTTAATTTGCAAGAAAAAAAATTCCTCAAATGCTCTCGTCATTTAATGCTTCGTAGTATTGCTTATCAAAAGCAATCATAGCATGATTAATCACTTGTGGTGGAACATTACTAGGTCCAAAATGATTGACAATAAAGACTTTCCACCAACCTAAGTTATCCCTAATTTTCAAAATTTCTTTTACAGGATCAAACTCTTTATTTTTAGTAAGTTTATTTTCAATAACAACTTTCTTTCCTAGATCAACAATTTCTTTTCGTAAATTAGGTTTTTCAATGCTACTTTTTATTATCATGGAATTCTCAACTCTATGTGTTTCATCAATTGAAGCAGTCATGGAATAAGTTTCAATTTTTGATGGATCATTCATCTTAAAATAGTTGACCAAACCTGTTAGTGGATTAGGCAGTCCAATAGAGGTACTTCCTTCAACAAAGTTGCAACATGTGAAAGCATTAAATTTTGAAGTTATGTTTCCAAGAGACAATTTCATGATACCATTTCTACAATTAATCAAGGTGTTTGAATGTTTAAGAAATGGATGACCAAAAATAACAAGGACTTGAAAATTTTAAGGGGAAATGGGTTGTGTATCCAAAACACTGAAGTTGATTGGGAAGTAAAGCTTATCAATTTGAACTAACACATCCTCAACTATTCCTCTTGGAATTTTCATAGAACAATCAGGTAGCTGAAGTATAACAGAAGTTAGCTTAAGTTCACCTAAACCTAATTGCTGATAGACAGAATTGGGCAAAAGGTTAATACTCGCACCAAGATCTAATAATACATGGTCAATTTGAGTGTTTCTTATGATAGAAGAAATTGTGGGACAGCATGGATCTTTATATTTTAATGGTGAATTATGTTGAATGATGAAACTAACATTCTTAGCTAAAATGCAATTGCAATCACATTGTGCTTCCTTTTAAGTGTAGAACAATCTTTCAAAAATTTAGCATAAGATAGGACTTGTTTAATTGTATCTAAAAGAGGAATGTTAATCTTAACTCGCTTAAAAAGTTCAAAATTTAAGGATTCTTATCAAACTTCTCTTTTGAAAGCAAAGCTTATGGAAATAGAACTTTCGGAACAAATTTCTCTTTGGAAACAATATTTTCTTTCTTAGAACTTCCCTCATTATTATTAAATTTATCATCGCCTTTCAAAGTTGAATTAATAGTTTTATCAATAGTTTTACTATTTCAAAGAGTTAAAAGAAAATTAACAGTTTCTTATTGTGATGAAGAACTTAAAGAGGCAATTTCATTAGTAGAAGGATAATGTTTAGGTTGAGTTGGGAATTTGCCTTTTTCTTTAATTGCAAGTGACGAATTAAGCTTACAAATGGACTCCTTAATCTCACAAATATCTTGCAAAGTGCTAGTGTTATGAAATTCTTGTTTTTGAATGAATGCTTTTTGAGCTTGCATGAATGATTGCAAAGTGTCTTCAAGAGTTTTGACTTAAAAATGAAGATTTTCAAAAGGTGGAAAATTTTGTGGAGGCCTTTGAAAATTTTGTGAATTTAATGGAAATTTTCAATTTTGAAATTGTTATGGAAATGGTGGATGATTTTGAAAATTTTGTAGTTGTAGTGCCAGTGGTGGTTGCTATGGTTGATCATTCATCCAACTAAAATTGAGATGATTTCTCTATTGTAGATTAAATGTGTCAGAATGTTGAGATAGACAAGGTTTCCTAAGTTAATCCATTTGATTTGTATAATTCACCTCTTCATGGAACTCTTCCTTAAAAACTAGACATCATAAGTTGAGTGTTCTAGAGTTTGGCAAATACTATATCAAGTTTCAATCTTAGGTTCTTATGTTTGTTGGCTTCAATCTTTCTTGACAAACTGGCAATCTTGGCACTTACATCATTCTCTTGACTAAGTTGATAAACACCTCTTTAAGCATTAGCAAAATTAGATTTAATTGAGCCTTCAAAATTAACATATTGTCAATATTAAGTGTTTTCAGCTAAGTTATCTAGACAATCAAATGCTACATCAGGTTCTTTATTAAGAAATTCTCCATTACACATTTTTTTAATGAATTGACGGGTTTTAGGAGTTAAGACTTCATAAAAGAAACTAATATAATGTCATTTTTTAAAACCACGACGTGAACAAGAGTTTAGCAAACACTTAAAGCATTCACAACACTAAAAATAAACTTCCTTTGCATTTTGGGAAAAATTTGAATTCGTTTCTTCAAAGCATTAGTTTTATGAGTTAGAAAGAATTTCATTAAAAACTCAATTTGCATTTCTTGCCATATACCAATTGACCTAGGTTTTAAAGATGTAAGCCAAGTTTTAATTTTGGCTTTTAAAGAAAAAGGGAAAAGTTTTAGCCTAACAATTTTATTTGAAACATCTTAGTCAGTGAAGGTAGCATAAACATTTTCAAACTTTCTAAGGTGCAAGTAAGGATTTTTAGATTCTAAATAATGAAAATATGGAAGCAAATTGATCCTTCCTTGTTTAAATATAAAAGTTATGGGCACTGAGAGGAAAAACCATACATGATGAAGTAGATTCTCAGGGTGCTTGCAAATAATCTCACATTGAATGAATAGGATTAATGAATTGTTGATTAACAATGTTTTCATTATAAACACTTTCATCATCAGCTATTTTAGGTGAATGTGAAGACACAATATAGACTAAAGGTGGTTCTAAACTTTTCTTAATTAATCTACAAGTTTTAGAAACACAAGACTAAATCGGCATACAAATTTTTTGAAAATATTTACAGAATTTTATAGATGAAATACTAAACTTTTCTTTATTCGGGGATAATAAAGTAGTGAGCGAAAAGCATCTGCCTTATTTATTTTGTAGATTTTGAAAATTATATCCTTTAAGATTTTTTTTAGAAAAGATTGGTAGGGCAAAAGCTCTTTAAAAACCAACCTCCTTGTCATAACAATGTTCCTGGAATGACTGATATTGGGAGAATCTCCAAAATCAACTGGTTAGGGAAAGGGTTTTGAACTAGTACTAATCCCCAAACAGAACTTCCTTAAAGAATACTTTTTACAAAAGCATAATTTATTATTAAGTATTGTGAAAAACCTAATCTAAAATTTTATGAAGTTTTAATTTCTAAGTCAAAAACTAAAACTAAACCTAAAACTAACAAAATAAATATATTACAAAGAAAAGAAAAAAAATAAAATTTTTGTGATTTTATAATTTTTTTATTTTTTTATTTTTTTACTATGAATAGTAAAGTGAATAGTGCCTGACGTGAATTGCAACTATGTAAATAGTAACTTACAATAAACACGTATAGGCTTATGTGAACAATACTTGACTCTTGCAAAACAGAAAATATTAATAAAAGAAAACAAATAAAACAGAAAAAGAGTTAGTAAAATAGAAAATAAAAAAGAAAATAAATATAATATACAAAATATAGTGCACTAAAAACAATTTCATTCCCTGACAACAATGTTAAAAACTTGACTCGGTCTGAGAATGTATAGTCCGATACAACTCTAAGTAAAATGTTGCCTCAAGTAAAAAATACTTGGTGAATCTAAGGTCGAAGCCATAGGGAAGAATTTTATTTAGTTTCATTATTTTTAGTATATTAAATTTTTATTTATTTACAAGTTGAAAAATATGAAGATTAATATTTCTTATTTACAAAATATATTTACAATATTTTATACATTTTTACAGTATTTTTCATTTTTAGAATTTTTATTTTTTTGGAACTTTAATAATAAGATATGTGACTAAAATTAAAATGGAATTTCAACAACAAGTGCAATTAATTTAAAATTTTAACCCAAAAAAAAAAACACTAATAACAACAAACTAAAAGGGGTAAAACAACATTTATAACAAAGCTAAGGTTCAAAGATTCTATCCTGGCAATCAACTTATACAAATTTTAGTTTTTCTAATTATTTATTAATTGGTTTAAGAATCCATTATGCCATCCTATGTCGGCAGTAAATCAAGCATTACCAAGCATTTACTGTGCCATTTTATGTCTATAATATAGCTAAAACTCAACTTAATAAAGGAGTAGAATTTCAACATAACTTAAGTAAAATAACAACAAAAATAATAAGTTCAGCATTTACCAAGCCATTCTCCATCTAGAGCTAATCAAGGTCCTCTTAAGTGTTATCCAAGTCAGTCTATGTTGTCAGAAAACAAAGAAATTAGAAATATATAAAAAATATTAAATTCATATAATTATTCATAATTTTACTTTAGCATTTTTTTTTTTATAATTTTCACTATTTTTCTTGGCATTTTCTGCTCAAGTGGACCATTTAAGCATTTTTTAAATTTTGTTTTTTTTTCTTCTTTTTCTTTTAAGATTCCCTTCTAGAGAACGCAAATTTTTGGCCAAGATAAATTATGGAATGGCTATAGGAGGTACCAATGAGACACAATCTGAAGTGTCAATTAGGCGATCTTACAAGGGAGAAACACGGTGAGAGATGGGCCAGATGGGACCAAGATTCATGACTATAGGTCGGTCTTGGTATGCTGATTGTATGACGAACGCGATGAGCTCACATAGGATAGACTGCATGTGATCTAAGGAGGCAGTTGACACACAAAACCTACTATAGTAGCACTGTCTGACAGCTGTTGCAGTGATCGATACGTGTCTCTTGATCCAATGGTCCACAACAAATGGCAGTGCAATTCAATAGTCAAGAGACTGCCATGTGTCTCCTTCTAGATGAAATTCGAATCTTTTTATGTTTTTTAGGCATTGTTGTCCAATTTTGCCCGTTTTGGTGCCGTTTCGCTATGTTTTTACACCGCATTTCAAATCTAAAGATAGAAAATTAAAACAAAATTAATTATTTTACAAACATAATTACATCAATGCACACAAAAATAATTACAAACTTATGAAATTCCAGTCTTTGTTGGTATAACACAGATATGATTTTTAAGACTTAAAAATATTTTTAGAAATTATTAAAAATATTATAGGATATATTTACAAACTTAAAACACACTATCAAATACATTAGCACTTAAAATAATATTATGACTTATTATTTTTGCGGTTTTGACTAATTTCAAACTAAACTGATATTTTACATATAAAATTGATTCTAAAAATTACCAAAAATCTTACTAAACAAAAAAAAAATTAAAAACTTATAATTAAACATATTTTTACACTAAGATAATAAGATACTATTTATCACATAATTACTATAATTAAGGAGTTTAACGAGAAATATTAATACAAAACGATTGATTTTAGCTTTAAGAAATATGCATTTTCTAAATCTAATCAAAGGCATGTTAATTTATATGCCCAGCCTTCTTGCAAAAGAAATAGGTAATCTCTGAATCCTATTTCTTCTATACCTTATCCTTTGAAGTCCCAAGGTCTATAGTTTCCTTTCCTTTATTGTTCTTGTTCCTTTTCCTTTTCTTATTGGTACCATGACCTTGAAAGGTCAATGCCAATTGAGCACTTTCAATCTTTTCATGTTTCAAACTCTCCTCTTCTTGTACACATTGAGCAGTAAGCTCATTTAGAGTCCAATTTTTCCTTTTGAGTATTGTAGCTTATCTCAAAGGGACTAAATTGTATAGGTCGAGAGATCAAGACTAAGTGTGTAAGTATGTCTTCCAACATCTCCAACTTGAATGCGTTTAGTCAAGTCATAAGATTGGACATCTACATAATGTACTCTCTTATGTTCCTCTTGCCTTTATACCGTATTGAACCGAGCTTACTCAGAATAGTGCTCATCTTGACCTTTTCGCTTGTAGTGAAATAGTTTGCTATTTGGTCAAGGAACTTCTTAGCATTGTTCACCTTAGGAAATGCACCACTTATGGTTTCTAGAATGGTGTGCTTCATGATCAGTAGACTCATGTGATTCAATCTCTCCTATTTCTCAAATGCAACCTTTTTCTCAATAGTACTAGTGCTAGTTAGGGCAGTAGGGCGGTCTACTCTTAATGCATAGTCCATATCCATGCATTCGAGTACTATAATAATGTTCTCTTTCCAATTATTAAAGTTTATGCCGTTAAGTCCGGAATGTTGTTCACATTTGTAGATATTGAAGATACATTAATTATATATATAACAAAATCACAAACTCATAATTAACAATGAAGTCATTTACCAATGTCCAAATAAATAAATTTACATGATAGAGGTCACTTTGGTGGCATATTATTTCAATTTAAATCACATCAAAATATAGGATAAAAGTTACAAAAGAAACTCAAAAAACCAACAAAGGAAAAAAAAAAAGAAAAAGTTTCTTTTTTTTTTTGGGTTAAACTAGGTTGGGTCATGTTGACAAGGTCAGAATCATCAAATCTGAACTACGGCAAGTGATAGTGTCAAATCGAGTCCTATTTAGGTTGGTCAACTTCATCCAGCTCCATGCTAACCAAACAACTTAAGCCCCAAATAAATGACCTAGTAAACTTAAGACCCAAAACAGATGGGCTTAGGTCCAATAGTTTTAATTCAGAAACAAATCGAAACTTAATATTCGAGCTTTTTTTAAAAAAAAAATTATAATACATGACTAAATTATTGTTATAAAATTAAAATCTAACACATTATTTAGAATATCTTAAAAATGTCCTTAATGACATAGTTATTATCTTAATGATTGCACATATAGTATTATTTAATTACATAGTAATAATTTTAATGATTTAATTTCAAACATTTGTAAAATTTTTATTAACTTAAGTCATATTTTAATTTAATAAACATAATTAGGCTAGTTGTCCTATTAATCCTTTTTTTAAAACAAACATGGGATCACCAAAATTGAAAATCCACATTTTCCTGCCTCGATCGAGCAACCATCTCCCTCGTTTGCCCATCTCACTTTGGCACTAGAAATTTGAAATCAATCCTTACACCACTTACATGAACACATGGGCAAGAAAGTGGTTCAGCTAAATTGCAGTTTAAGAAATAAGAACAATGAATGGCCTGTAAACAACATGGCAGAGTAAGAAGGTGAGCACAAAGCAATAAGAGAAGGAGAGATTGATGTTTATGTTGATGTAGTTTGGTTGATCCCAGATGCCAAGCAACAAACTTTTCTTTTGTCTCTAGTTTAATGTCCCTAAGACTTGTAAAGAATATATATATATATATATATATATATATATATCTTGAAAACAACAAATTCACGCAAATATATCGTTTGGGCCTAAAGCATAATCGAAGCAAATAATATCCAATTTAATGACCTTTATCATATGCTATACGACAATTGAAGAAAAAATTGAGTTGTTGCGAGACCAAACCCTTATGTTCTTATAATCCCTTTTCACAAAATCAGTATGTGTATATATATATATATAAATATCATGAACGTCAATTTAAGAAAATATTTATACTCCAATATTGAATCAATTACGACATATATGTGTATATATCATTTAAACACAAATATATGCATCCTAAATACAAAACAAAAAGAAGCATAAAATTTTCCCAATTTCTTAGCAAAAAACTATATGGCCGACAATCATCAACAAAAATTGGAAAAATATTTCCCAATAATTCAACATGTGACTGCTCTAATAGCACTTGTAAAAAAACTTGACAAAATGATGAACAAGCCTTATATCACCATGACCAACACCTCATGTTGAATAATCAAGAAATTTGTTAGGAAGACATACTTGATCCACTGAGAAAGGTACGAGAGGTTATTGGTCTTCCAAGTTTGTGTTTTGGAAAAATTTTATTTTTGAGATAGGACAGAGAAGAACAACACGTACTATGACTCCTCAACCTTAAATTACCTTAGTCTATCACCTTTTGTCATAGGCCCATCAACATGACATAAGTGATACTAGGTTTCTACACATGAATAGACCCATACCAAATTAACAAGAAACTAAATGCTTATGTATTCTGATGGAGATCTCTTTCTCAACGAACACACAGATTTTGAATTCCAATCAGATTGGGATGATTGAAAGTCGATCTTAGGTTTTGTGTTCACTCTTGGTGGTGGAGCATTGTCTAGAGGAGTGTGAAACAAAAGTGTGTTTCTAACTTGATAATGAGGTTAAATATGTGGCTACTTGTGAAGTATCCTTGGAAGCAGTCTGACTCTAAAAGTTCCTAACTTATTCGGATGTTGTTCTAAATATGGATAAGCCGATGAAAATATATTGTGACAACAATGGTGCAATCGCTAATATCAAAAACCTAGAAATCACAAGAGCATAAAGCATATAGAGAGAAGGTATTACCTGGTTCGAGACACAGCTGAGGGAGGTGACATAATTGTGATAAAGATCATGCTAGCAAACAACCTCACAAATTTGTTCACGAAGACCTTGCCCATCAAAGTTTTTGGGAAGCATCTGGAGGGTTATGGGTTAAAAAAAATATCCCTTCGACTTTAAGGCAAGTGAGAGATTGTTATGATATATGCACTTAAAACATGTGGTGTTTTTATAATGGACATATTTATAAATAAATAAAGTGAATTTTTATTATATTTGTGTGCATGTATTTTGAATTCTTTATGAATATCATCAAAATTGCACAATTATCTATGTGACCTTAAATATTATGTATAAATGTTATATACAAGAGGATAATATTTAAAGAAGATAATTAAAATAGTCAGTAACATATAATTAATTATTCAATTAAAGTATAAAATCTTTATTATTTCTATTAAGAATAGCATGGTCTTATATGAACCGTTAATCTAGTGAGTTATTAAATAAAGGCGCTATGCATGATATGATTATGTAGGACAGGAACATGATGTGATATGAATGGCTAAATAATTTTTATTGAAACACAACAAGTTCTAATCACATAGGCTAATAGTTACATATAAGAAGATCTTAATCATAAGTTAATAGTAGCTCATATTTACGAAATTATATCTTTTGATTTACTCGGTAAGGATTTGATAATCTAATTTTATTTCTTGTATTTTGGAGACATAGTGAAGTAAGTAAGCAGAAATGTTAATATTACATGATGGAATCAATTCCTTCTTTGATGAGAAGTAAATAAATAATTTTCGTGAGTATTAATTCAAGTCTTGAATAATATGGGTGCTCAAATTCATGATTAGATTTATGAATTTATTATTCATTAAAGAATCAACTATACTTATAGATAAAGAAGTAATTAGAGAGGTTAAAGGATTTTTTCCAACTTTACTTATGAATTATTTATAAATGATTAATTTATATGGAATGATTATATTAATGGACGAGCCAATTTTGTGAATAAATTTTATTTATAATTTTAAGAGTGTAATTCCAAGGTTTTAATGGAGCAATGTTGGAATTAATAAAATTGATAAATTAATTATTGATTTTATTGAAGCTTAATATTTATTAATCCATAATTCCTCATGCCATCTTTGTAAATTATTTGAACTTATGGATAATGAATTATTAGTTTAGTTTTAAATTAATACACATTTTGAAAATTAAATAATGTGATTATTTAACTTGATAACATAGTATAGGTGACACTTATACTATGAGCATTGGGATTTATCTTTGTGCTAGACTTACTTATTCTCCAAGGATTCCTAACTTGATAAGTTTCTTCATGTTTACTTAATATAAATTTAAATAAAAACAAAACTTATTTAATATTTATTTATTAAAAAGGAAGAAGAATAGAATCAGATTGTATAAAATGCTATGTGTAATTTTAAAAAAAAAACTAAAAATTTATAAGTATGATTAATTAAGGATTTTTGCATACTTTGTCCATTAAGTACTTGAGAAAGTACAAACTTGGAATTTATAAATACAAATTTCTATAAGAATTCATTTTAAGGCTAGAAATTTCTACAATGCCTTAGAAATTCATAAGCATAAATTACATCTCAATCACAATTTATGATTATGAATTTTCTCAATTAACATGCAAATTGAAAGTCTTAACAACTATAAGACCTTAAAAAAATAAATAATGTTATGAATGCACAAACTTGTGTGCTTTATTTAATGTTATGATAGTACACTTAAATAATTAAAAATAATTATTTAATGTGTTAAACTAAAAGTTAATAATTCAATAATTTGATGTATGAGCCACAATAGTGACATTTATAAGAATCTCAATTAAAATATTTAAATTGAGATTATGTGATAAAAATTGAAGTTTTTAAATTACTATGATTATGCAAAAATTCTTGCGTGATATCAGTTTAGTAAGAGAAATCTAGACCATAGTGGTCCAACAACTCAACACTATACTTAAGAAATGGTGAGCATAAAGTTTATGAAAATAGGATGATCTCAAAATTTTATCAGATTATAAAGCAAGGTAAGAATGCTATAAGTTATAAGGATTATTGGAAATAAGAGAATTTGCAATATCCTATATGTGCACAGTTAGTTATTTACAAGTGTAAATACCTATGTGAAATTATAATAATAAATTATTTTATTATAAGAATGTTAATGGAGCCCACAAACATTGACAAGCCTTTAAGACAATACAATGTCACAAATGGATTATGTGCAAATCCATAATGCGGTTAAGGAATGTTGAAAAACAACACTAGATTGGATGTGAACCCATATGTGACTCTTACAAAAAATAGTTTGGGTTATACTTGTAAAGCACGAAATCATGCTAAGTTTAGAATTTCAATTAAATTGACTTTCAGATAGTCTATTTAATTTACGAATTTTTAGAAATTATATTAGCATTTTTGTGATGAAATTAGAAGATTTTAACTTGTTTGGCATGATTTGTCATTTGCAAGTTTGAGCATATTGCTATATATAAAAAATATTAATCAAACCTAATATTACAATGTTATGGGTAACATGTTAGGATCATTACGACATGTTAAAACATAGACATCATGTAAGATTCTGAAAATAGGTGTCAAGCCCATACTGTTTATCTAAAGGACAGATGAACATAAAAAAAAATAATAGATTTCTTCTTGATGGAATTTTGAAGCCATCAAAACCAATAACCCAGAGGTATACTTCTTAGTTATTTTCTCCACATTATTCACATCCACAACAAAATATATATACACAAAATACCTAATAGAAAAAGACTTCTAGTATACCTACCCCCTTTTGGAAAGGAAATCTTGTTAAATTCAAAGTTGAACATCAAGAACTGGATTAAGAATGACCTAAAGTAGTTAGTTGAACTACGATCTATAACTATAAAACTAGAAATACCATGATATCAGAAGACCCAACCCATGAACTAGGACTATTAATAGAGGCTTTCGCTTCTAATGTTAATAATACCTAATTAGAGAAGCAAGGATAGAAACACATTAGTTATGAAATGAAGGGATTTTAAGGACTTGATCAAGTTAGGACTAAGATGACAAGAAGAGAGTAGATACGATTATATGGTAATTCGTTGAATGAGTCTAGAGCTCTTAGTTTGGCTTGGGCCAGACAATGAGAAAGAATAAGAGTAGAAAATTGTCTAAGAAGGCTCTTGATGCCTGAGACACAACCCTTGCTAGAGGCTATAAGGAAGCTTTAGAACGATATAGGACACTAAAGTGGCCTAGAAAGAAGGAACACGTAGCTAGCTATAGACACGAATTTCATATGAAGTGAAAGTTAAGACACATCATGAATGTTTTTGCAATAGAAACAAGATTGATTAGAACCCTGAAGGAGAGATAAGTTACCCAAATGGTAAAATACTGTAAGACAACCTAAGCAAGATTATGCTATTAAGCAAGTTGAGACAATTAAGGGTAGAATGACCCCCATGTTCTAAGAAAATAGGTGATCAAAAGACTAGAATTACAATCCCAAGATAGGTAGAATGTAGATAAGACTCTAATAAACCTCTTATAGGTTAAGGGAAATAGTGTAGTTTTGCTCTTCTAGAAGAGCGTATCCCACTTAATAGTGTGAGATTAAGATCTAGAATGATTTTTTACCCATAAAAGACTATCAAAAGCATAAAGCTACCTAATAATATCCTACGGTACATGTCCTAGATTCTAGAGTAAGTTCAAGCAAAGGGAATCAATAGTACAATTTTGTAGGCTATGAGAATTTGTTGCCTTGATATGTCACAATAGTATGACGAGATTTCTAGAATAAGCTTGCTTAAGGGGAATCCATGGTATGATCTCCATATGTCAAGGGACTCAATGTACCCCATTATATAGTATCATAGTGGGATTTTCTGCTAGAAGAAATATAAAACTCCAACTTGGTTGAAAAAAACTAAAAGAAATCATTATAAGAAACACTAATTTTGATTAGAAATTATTAGAATGATTTAGATGATCAAATAGAAGCTATAAATTTCTCATGACTAATAGAGAGGTCATGTGAGCAAAATGATGAGAAACCCTACAAATACGAAAAATAGGAATGAATTTCCCTTTTCTCATCCTCCTAGGGAGAAGCAAGGCATATCAAGAAAGATATAAGAAGGTAAATTCAAGTTTTATGAACCCTTAGAAATTTTAAAATGAGTAGATAAACATGTTTTAGACAATTATTGTCACTAGTTTAAATGAATGGATGATAAAAACCCATAAATTAAGCAACAAAAAGATGAACTTTCTGGCCTGTTCTTGTATACCAAATCATGATCTAGATGCAGGTACACAACCTATGATATGAAAAAGGATTAGTATAAGATTTAGAAATAAGAGAAAGAGGGCCTTAGGAAAATGAGGCCATATTTCCCTATCAAGATACTTGGGGGTAGAATTGTTAAATGAAAAAAAAAAAAAAAAACCCATAGGATTAAGATACGAAGCTATAGGATGCCCCTAGTTTATCCCAATTTTTTAGGGTGAAAATTTTATAAGGTGGATAAATTATAATGAGCGAAAAAATCTAAAAATTTTTAAGTATAATTAATTAAGGATTGTTCCATAATTGGTCCATTAACTACTTGAGAAAGTAAAGCTTAGAATTATAAACACAAATTTCTATAAGAATTCAGCTCAAGGTTAAAAATTTCTACAATGCTTTAGAAATTCATAAGTTTAAATCGCAACTTAATTACAATTTATGATTATGAATTTTCTGAATTAGCACACAAATTTAAAAGCCTTAATAGCTATAAGACCTTAAAAAATATAGATAATGTCATGAATGCACAAATTTATGTGCTTTATTTATGAAACATGTAACAAATATAATGTTATGATAGTACACTTAAATAATCAAAACTAATTATTTAATATGCTAAACTAAAATTTTATGATTCAATAATTTCATGTATGAGCCACAATAGGCACATTTATAAGAGTCTTAATTAAAATATTTAAATTGAGATTAAGTAATAAAAAGTGGAGTTTTCAACTTACTATGATTATGTGAAAATTCCTATATGATATTAGTTTAGTAAGAGAAATCTTGATCATAGTGATCAAACAATTCAACACCATAATTAAGAAATGATGAGTATAAAGTTTATGAAAATATGATGATCTCGAAATTTAACGAGATCATAAAGTAAGGTAAGAAAGCTATTGGAAATTCAAGAATTTGTAATATCCTATATGTGCACAATTATTATTTACAAGTGTAAATAACTGTGTAAAATTGTAAAAATAAATAAATTATTATTATTATTATTATTGTTATTATTATTATAAGAATGTTAGTGGAGCCCACAAACATTGACAAGCCTTTAAGACTATGCAATGTTATAAATGGATTACTTTCAAATCTATAATGCAATTAAAGAAAGTTTAAAAACACCCATAGATTAAATGTGCACTCATATGTAACTCTTATGAAAAATAGTTCAGGTTATACTCGTAAAGCACGAAATCATGCTAAGTTTAGAATTTAAAGTAATTGACTTTAGGTAGTCTATTTAATTTACAAAATTTTTATAAATTATATTATTAATTATTTTAATGATGAAATTAGAAGTTTTTAACTTAAAAATTTTTAATGAGAAATATATGTTTTATTTAACAATTTAAAGTTTTAAAATTACAAAAAAATATTTTTATCAAAGCTTTAAATACATAACATTATTTTAAGAAAAATAAGTAAATGTAGTGTATATAGCCAATCACTAGTTTTGAAGACAAATGCATCAAAATTTACTTTTTCAAAATAAAATCACAAAATCCATATAGTATAGATAAATTTATGAAAATGATTTTACGTCACTATAGAGATATAAGTAAGGCAATAATATAGTAAGAGAATTAGAACTTATGTAGTTATTTTTAAAAGTAAGAATAATACAGTTCTAGAATGTATAGCTATGTTTATGAAAATTTCAAGTTTACAGATCAAAATTTGATCAACTTGACATGACACAGTTTAGACTGTGTAGATAACAAGACTGTCAATAAATACATGAATAAAAAAACTCTAGCCAATCAAAAATTAGCCACACTTTCTCTCTACTTTCTCTCTCCTCAAACTTAGTCCAAGAATCTGGCCTCTGTTTTTGACAACTCTCGCATCATCAAAAAGATCTCATTGAGCTGAGTCAAATGGTGTACCATACCACCCATAACTTCGTTGGAGGAAGCCACACGCATCGATTAAAGTGGCAGAAAAAACCTAAAATTTTCTGGCAAGATATCTTCATTATCTGATACCAAATCGACGTGATTCTTGATCCTACGCAACCACCATGATGAGTAGAACATGACCCATCCTTTGCTGTACCTCGATAGCTATCGGAATGCTCTTTCCATGTACCCCCACTGCTGTCGCCATGCCACCCTTGATCCTGCCACCTACGACGATGGTGATTGACACCCCCCTGCCCAAAAAGTTTGAAAGGTGACGCGGAGTTGATTTGCCCTTCTAATTTTGCCAAACCACCACCGCTAGTTAGAGAATGGAGGACTCAGTAGTGCATCAATGTGGGAGCCATGGTGTTAACATTTCCTAACCACCTCGCCCTAAATTGCTCAAGGGGAAATGTTCAGACCTACACAATGAAGCTTTTTGAGCCTTCAATTTTGAGGAAGTGCCACGAGAAGGTAGAGATCGGAGCCCATTGTCACAAACTGCCATTGCCCTCATCATCTTTGACATGTTTGAGGGTGGTAAAGTGCACCACTATTGTCATCATGCTCAGTCAGCGATGCAGAACGAAACCTACTCACCGATTTGGCCGAACCACTACCAGAAGTATGAGATCAAAGCCACCGTTTCTCCCAAATTTCACCATTTTGATCTGCAATGTTAGAGGCTAAATCAAGTGAAATTGATGCCACCAACAGATTCAGGAGGCTAAGAACTATTAGGACACCAAGCGCAGTTGTCACCTGGTCAATAGAGCAGCCACACATGCCGCCACATGCCGTCGTAGGTGGCTGGCCTCTGACGACCTCAGGTTTTAGCTATCTTAACCTCCGATCGGCAATTTGAGACCACATCTCAACTTGTTTTGACGTCCTAAACATGATGGTGGCCTCCGTTTGAGTTAATTCTACCATATTAAAAATCATCTGGTATCAATTGCACGTAAATCAAGACGACTAAGACTGTAGTAATAGAGTGCAAAATGACGTCTCCAGCAATGCATGATCTCCACGAAGCATTCTTAGCCATCCACAGTCACTCGAGGACCACTGTCGAGGATGTTTCAGAGACTATAGGTACAATAAGATACAACTAAACCCGTTCAGCTCAAAGTCCAAATAAGTAAGAATCTTGCCTATAGTATGAACGGATTTAAAATAAATTGTTTTATATGTTTTCATAAAAATTTATGAAATGCATGATCAGGAATCGTCGCACTGTGTTAACTTATGATGTGCTATGCTGTTATGTTATGATATTATGATTTATCATGTTATGTCATGTCATATCATGTTAGGTTGTGATTATGTCATGATCGATATGTGATGTATGTAATATTTAAATCATATAGCTTAATCGCCTTCAAGTTAAGCATGATTATGATTTACAAAATTGTGTTGCTATGTAATAAAATGCCATACTGCATACACACAATATAATAGGTGAAATTTATAAGAAAAAATAAGGATGTCGTACCAACCTCCCAACCTATGAGAAGGCTTTCAAAAAAATGTTTATGATTTCGGCGTCATTAGGGACTTCGCGAACCTTGATTTCTTGAAGTTTGTGCACAACTGGAATGATCATTTAGGCCCAAATAATAAGATAAGTTAGCTTAATTAATTATGCATAAAACAAGTTAATAAGCAAGCGTAAAATATTCATGCATGTTTTCATTTAAATGATTTTTAATTATGTTTTGCAAGTCTAATTTTCTACTTGTTGAGCGAAAGCTCATTTAAGTATGTTCATGCTATAGGTAAGAAAACTTGTCAACGACACTTGATGGGCAATAGTGAGCTACAGACAAATGATAAAATCGGGAATGGATACTTCTTATGCAATTTATAATATTTTTGCATTTTTAGTTTACAAATTTATGCATGTTTTTATTTTACGAAATTATGTATAACTTTAGTTTACAAAAATTATGCACGTATAAATAATAAATAAAATTACATAATTATGTTTTAAAAATCAACTTGTAATCATACGCTACTCCGCTAAAAGCTTAGAGTTATACTCTCGAACAATATAAAAATTACGAAATAGCTAAGTGTCCATAATATATCATAATGTGTCATATCCTCATAGAATATTTATAATCGGCTTAAGGATAAATTCTGTTTTACCTTCCTAATTATTTTTATCTCATATTTCATTATCTCACCGTTGGAAAACTTACTATCTAAAAATAGTATACCAATCGGTTATACCTATACACCTAAATGGTTGAGCGTTTTAGTCTTCCAATTACAAGATAATGCATATAAGAGAATATCATTACCTCTACAAGAAGAGCTATAGATTCCATATCTATGAATAACAGGTCGACATAATCAAAAGTCATGTCTTCAGTATACTAGTATGCGTACCATCATAATGTTAGGATGTCACCCTTTGGTACATCAAAAGACATAAGTTAAGACTACAAGCCCATTAGTCATTTTAAGATTAAGACACAATACATATGATTGTCTAAAGTAAATTGATTTGCACAAATAGAATTATTAATCCAAATCAATTCAACTTTATGTCCCGATCCAATACATCGTCACCTATGATAATGTTCCAATCTTTCTCCTCGTAGTCTCCCACTCCGATGACCAAGACAAGCCATCTCTCGTTAGGGATGTAGATAACATAACAATCTTAACATGAATAAAGTGTCCAACTTTATTCCCTTAATTGCGGATCTTATGATTTAGACTATCACCTTTAAGATTCATGTCCTCTACATAATCTATCTATCATCTGCATGATTCTTAAAGGTTTAGACCAACAATCTTAGATTTTTATTTACTTATCATACATTCAACAAATATGAATGTAAAGAGGATAACATTTGGTATATGAACAATAATTGAACTCTTTATTGAAAAAATGTCTCCAAAACATATTACAACATTTTACTCCTTAGGGCATCATGTCTAATTGAATATGTAAAAATGTGAAATTATGTAATTGAAATTATGAAATTGTGAATATGTGAAGATGTGAAATTGTGATATTGGTTAATTGTGAAATTGTGAATATGTTAAATTGTTCAATATGTGGTTATTGTAATATGTGATTATGTGAAATTGCAAGATTGTTTAATTATGTTGAATATGTGGTTAGAATCATTACAACTAAAAGTTAATAATTGATAAATAATAATTTACATTAAAATTTTATTGATTAATAAGAAACTAATTGAATATTATAAATAATAATATTTAACATTTATTAAGTGATGATTATTAATATTTGCAATTAGTTAAGTTGTTACTAATTAATGATTAATATATTTGAACGTTAATAAAAATAAGAATAATTAGAAATTGATAATCAATTGTAATAAGAATTAATAATTGCAGTTAAAAATTAATAATAGTTAACATTTATTAAGTAAAAATTAATTAGTTAAGTGGTGAATTAATAATGATAAATTTTTTAAACAAAAAAAAATTAATGGTTACAAATTAATAATTAATACTAAATAATTAATATGAATTATTAAGTATTGAATTAATATGAATTATAGTTAAGTATTAATTAATTATTAAATTTTTAATAATGTTAAAAAAATCATAACTAATTAAGTCGTGATTTTATAGTGATTCAAAATTAATAATGTTAATTAAAATTACAAAATCATTAAAATTTTATTAATAATGTTAATAATTACTAATTTATTAAAATGCTAAAATAAAAATAATAACTAGAAATTAGAAATTAATAATAATTATTTAATTATTAAAATTGAATAAAATTTGAAGTGAAAATATGAAGATATTAAAGAATATACAAAATGGAATAACACTTTTCTAGTGATATTCAAGTAGTTGGTGGCATGTGTATAGTTATTTACTATCATAGTATACAGTCAAAAACATCATATGTAGGTACAAGTTTGTTGCATATCATGTTTTGCATTTCATTGCTAAGATAACTTTAGACCCATTCGAGAATCCATGAGTGACTCCCCAATTCTTGAATTGTCCCGATTGGATAGCTTAAGATTGTAATTTTGCAAGTTTGTTGCTCATTTCTACTCACGCCTTGTAGTTTTAAGGTTTTCCTCACCTATATTTAGGATTTGTTTCCCCATCAATATGTCTTTTGTTATGTATCATTTAGTAAAATGCATTATAAAAGTGTAACTTTGTTTTTACAAGTTGGATCACAAACGAATGCCTCAAATCACAAAGAAATGAATTGAACTTTTTTATTGCGTATAATTTCATTTGAATATACGAAAGTCCTTTGATTACATTGCAATAATTTATAAGGTTTTCCTAATCTTGACATTTGGGGGCGTCGTTATTTCAGAGATATAGATGATGCGCGTCAGTGTAGTACTCTCCCTCTCTCTCCACGTTTGCGATAGTGAGCTATATTAGTTTTGTAACCACGCATTAATAAGGGTAGAGTATTTACTGAAATGGCCATTTATAAAAAACTTGCCTTTCACTTGTCTTATTGGCCCGCTTTTTAAATTGTAAAGCCTAAACGAATTCTCTTGTGGCCCAGTAACCAATAAAAATCATCTGTTGTATCTTTGAAAATGCTCTTTCATATGTGGCTGATGGATTGAAACTCATTTCCTTTTTGAGAAGATGATCGAAGATGAAGAAGCATAAGACACAAATGTTCCACTTCACTTGCTTTATTTTTATTTCAAATAACAGTATCCCATCACAATAGAAAAGCATACTTGTATGACAAAATAAAAAAAACCTCAATCAAGCAATACAACAGCAAAGCCTTGCACATTCCCAAAGTGTTAACCAATTCCTTTGGTTTTCCCTTCAATGGAAAGAATAGGAGCGTTGAAAAAGAAAGAGTAAATGAAAAAAAAAAAATAATAAAAGAGTTAAACAGACAAAATGATAGAGATTATGAATGAGCTTTAGGAACAAGGCGTGTTGAGCAAATGGTGCAGTAGAACTTGGTCTTCTTTTTGTGGGAAATTGGAATGAAACAAAAAAGCAAATGAGCATCAAAATCCCAAGCCAAAACTGGTCCTCCACAATAAGGACATGCCGCTCCAGCCCCGTGTTTGCCTATTACCTTCTCCTGCAAATTAAACACTGCTAAAGCACCCATTTCCCCTGAAAATCCTCTTTCTTATCAGTTTTGTTCGGCAACTCTTTCTTCTCCTTCCTCTTTTCGTTTTCGAAATAAATGGGATTTTACAAAGTGCACGCTCTTTTTAGAAATCGAAAACATAGATATAGTACAAGGAACTCTTTCAGTCATGCAAATAATAAATGTAGTGTCCCCATTGAATTGCTCCACAGAAATTAAGTTTAGTTGACCAAGACTTAGAAAATTCAATGCTAATTAAGTTTAGTTGACCAAGACTTAGAAAATTCAATGCTGACAATTCAATGCAAGTTTCTGTAAACTCACAATGAAGTTCCTCGTCATAAGTGATATGAAGCAACGCAGAAGAAACTCAAATTTTATGCTTCTTCGGAGAAACATGATATGCTGGCGCGGACCGCCACTTTTGTTGAGTTCTTTTGTCCTTTGTGCTTTGTAAATTTTTCTTTGGTCAACTTTGTGTTATGCGTTGTTGATTGTTACATTACCCAATTATATGCAATCTTTAATTGTTAAATCTCGAGGATTATTTCACGAAATCTCTTCGTTTTCAAGATAACATCACATAACGCGTTTATTTCATGTAACTTCAAACTGATTTCTTTTCCTTTTTTTTTTTCCCCTTTTGGGATGACTGAAACCTGTAAACGAAATATTACAAAATTTATATGCACTTGTTCGGTTTGTCATTAGTAAATGTAATAACATGTATATATTTTCAAACAATTTGTAATGAAAGTGAGGACTAAATCCAAGCTTCATAACTTATACTACTTATTTTCGTGTGATTTTCTTTGTTCAATAGCAGTAAGTTGGACTTCTAAATTGTTTTGCGGGTAGGGAGATGGTGTAAGTTAGCTATAAGTTGCACTTCTAAATTGTTTTGCGGGTGGAGATGATGGTGGAAGTTTCTTTTCTTCTTCCAAATTCTTTTCTTGTTAAAGGGTTAGAAGGTCTTTTTTTTTTTTTAACATATGATCTGTTGCCTGCGGGGATAGGAAAGGAAGTAAATCCTGTCTAAATCAGACCCTAATATGTACGGATAGGAAAGGAAAATAAGAGAGAAATTGCTCAAGAAAGGAAAAGAAAAAGTAGAGAAAGAATAGTCTGTTTTATTCTAAGAAGCGTAGAGAGCAAAGAAGGAAACAACACGACGACAATTTCGATCCTTTGATACAGAAAATTTTGGACTTGTTTTTTGTTAGTAGAAAGCTTTTGCCACCAAATAATTTGGTCGTGGCCGTCGAAAGTTTTTGCGAGAAAAAACACTTCAGCCACCAACGCTTTATGACCAAATTTTGATAGCAAGAGCGCCGATATTTGGTCATGGAAAACAGGCTCAAGCATGTTATTTTCTTGCAACCAAGTTTTGATCGCGGAAAATTTTATGCCATATAGAAGAAAGAATTAACTACCAAAATTTTGATCACAAAATGTTTTTGCTACCAAATATAAAGAATCAAACCACCAAACTTTTGGTCGCAACATGATAATCTTTCAATGGTAATGTTAAATTACTAGTAGTATATGTATATGATGCATGTTTTTCTAATTCGTTAAGTTGATTTTAACATAGTATTTACAGGAAACTAATTTTACGATTTCGCAAATGTTGCACATGCGTTCTCGATCCCTTTTTCTTTTTCTTTTTTTCTCTTTTTTTTGTTTTTCCTGAGCGTACGCCTCTTTGTTGACATGTAGGACCATTAATTATATAAATAGTAAAAATTTCTCCCTTAAAAAAATAAAAACCTTGTGAATTTTTTAGTCAAATTACCACCTCTTGTTAGGACATCCTTACTTGTTTAAGATCACTTGCCCAAGTACCTTGGATAATGTGGTAAACCTACCATTTCTTACAATACACAGTGAACGCGTTTTTTTTTTTTTTTTTTTTTTTGTTTTTAGGAAACCCACCAGTGCAGAGAATACGTATATTCAGAGGAAAAAAAAAAGTTAAATGATAAAAACAATAATAAAGTAAATATTCGTTTTCTCATCTCTCTCATTTTGGGCAATTCTAACAAGCCTCTAAGTAGGAGATTCTTCATTCAAAATAATAATAATAATAATAATAACAAACAAATAAATAAATAAATAAGGGCAGAAGTCTTCGTCAAAACATATCTAATCTCATTCGGCGCATTTGATACTCACTAGTAATTGCGTACAGGAAATTTTCCACCATCTGTTTCATTTCAATCAACACTCGTGATTGTTAACGCAGCATCATCCATATTCATCAAGAGAGCTCTGATCAGCTATTTCATCTAACTAGTATACGTAGACCTTCAATTATGGCCAAATCATCTCCACTCCCCTCCAAATTTCTGCTCACTGAAACCCTCTTTGCCCTATTCTTCATCTTCTTGACCTTCCCCTCATCTCGCTGTGAAGACAATGAGAATTTCACAACGTGTGGTCGTCCTTACGAGTGCGGAGAAATAAAAAACCTCACTTTCCCGTTCTGGGGAGACGACAGACCCCAAATCTGCGGTTATGGTGGCTTTGAGCTTAGTTGCGAAAACAGAGAATACCCTGTTATCAATATCGATGGCCTAGATTACCGCGTACTCGACGTTAATCAATCAATTGACTCCATGACTCTAGCGAGGTCGGATCTATGGAATTCTCCTTGTTCGGCAAACAAAAATATCAACACCACCCCCAATCATCTTTCCTTCGTAAACTACCCTGCAA
>CAMOHE010032277.1:0-14412 GCA_946598075.1 Artocarpus hirsutus
ATGCCCAGACCCATAATGTAGTTGTTGATGGTACGATCATGGTTTCTCGGTCTTTAGCACACGTGTTGTTTGATACTGGTGCCACTCATTCTCTCATTTCGAGTTCATTTGTACATGCCTTGGGGTTAGAAATAGAAGAGTTTGATGAACCCTTAGTTATAGCTTCACCCTTGGGGCGGGTGTGTGTGAACAATATTTGTAAAGCTTGTAAAATAAAGATTGGGGATGAGATTTTGAAAAGTGATTTGATTGTAATCCCCATGAGAACCTATGATGTAATCTTACGAATGGATTGGTTATCCAGATACAGTGCAGTAGTGGACTGCCAACTTAGAAAAGTGACCCTAGTGTCTGATAGGGGACGGTAATCACCTACCAGGGTGGTGGTGATCGGTTGATGAGTGAGCATCGTGTTAGGACATGTCTCGGAGGGCGAAAGAACACAGTTTGTCATGCTATCTTCATGGATTTGGAAGAAGAGCCCAGTGATTCCAGTGGTAGATGAATTTGAGGATGTTTTCCCCGATGAGCTACCAAGATTACCACCACATCGGGAGATCGAGTTTGGTATCGAATTATTTTCGGGAACAACACCTATTTCTATAGCACCTTACTGGATGGCACTGGCGGAGATGAAAGAACTCGGGAAGCAACTTCAGGAACTTGCTGATAAGGGATACATCCAGAATAGTACATCACCGTGGGGAGCACCGGTCTTGTTCGCTAAGAAGCATGATGGAACTCTCAGGTTGTGCATAGATTATCGGCAGTTGAATCAGGTTACAGTAAAGAATAAGTATCCATTACCCAGGATCGATGAGTTATTTGATCAGTTTGGAGGCTCGCGGTACTTTTCAAAGATAGACTTGAGGTCAGGATATCATCAGCTCAGGATTAAGGAAGAGGATATTCCTAAGACAGCATTCAAGACCCGGTATGGACATTTTGAGTTTTTGGTAATGTCGTTTGGATTGACGAATACTCCAGCAGCTTTTATGGACTTGATAAACAGGATATTCAGGCCTTATTTGGATCAGTTTGTGATCGTGTTCATTGACGACATCTTGATTTATTCTAAGACTTGGGAGGAGCATGAACAGCATCTTAGGATCGTGCTTCAGACTCTGCGGGAACATTAGTTGTATGCCAAGAAAGAAAAGTGTGAATTCTGGTTGACAGAGGTCAAATTTTTGGGTCATGTCATTTCTGAGCAGGGTATCTCAGTGGATCCGCCGAAGATAGAAGCCATTGTGGATTGGGAACGACCGAGGAATGTGGCAGAGATCCGCAGCTTTTTAGGACTTGCAGGATATTATAGGAAATTCGTGAAAGACTTCTCGAAGATAGCAACGCCATTGACAAGATTGATTAGGAAGAATGTCAGGTTCGAGTGGAATGAAGAATGCGAGTTCGCTTTTCAAGAATTGAAGAATCGATTGACTTCAGCACCAGTGTTGATTATTCCCAGCAGTGACGAGCCATACGAGGTTTATACGGATGCTTCAGGACGTGGACTTGGATGCGTGTTGATGCAACAGGGACGTGTGGTAGCGTATGGATCGAGAAGTTATGACCTCACGAGCGGAATTATGCCACTCATGATTTGGAGCTCGCAGCGGTGATTTATGCATTAAAGATTTGGAGATGTTATTTGTTCGGGGTGACATTTCAGGTTTTCTCTGACCACAAGAGTTTGAAGTATCTGTTCACCCAAAGGGATTTGAATTTGAGGCAGCGAAGATGGATTGAATATATGGAAGATTATGATTTTGCATTGCGGTATCATCCTGGGAAGGCGAACGTCATCGCGGATGCGCTCAGTCAAAAATCTTCTGGGATATTGGCATGTTTGGCTCTCGAGGATTGGAAAAGAGATGCGACAGTAAGTGAGTTCGGTCTACAGTATTGCGAGGACTACGATCGTATTTCGGTATATCATATGGAGGCAACCCCAGCTCTTGTTCAGACGGTGAAGCAGAACCAATGGCAAGATCAGCATCTTTAGGGAATCTGGACATGAATTCAGAACTGGGAGCAGTCCGAAGAATGGAGGATACACGTAGATGGATCGTTGTACTTTAGGAAGCGTTTGGCGGTTCCAGCTATCGCAGAAGTGAAGAAAGCAGTAATGGAAGAAGCTCATAGATCTCAGTTCGCTATTCATCCAAGAAGTACAAAGATGTATCGTGATTTGAAGAGACAGTATTGGTGGAGACGCATGAAGAAAGACATTCAGGAATACGTGGCCAAATGCACGATTTGTCTTCAAGTGAAAGCCGAGCATTAGAAGCCAGCAGGTCAGCTTCAGCCACTTCCTATTCCAGGGTGGAAATGGGAACATGTGACGATGGATTTTCTTACCGGATTGCTGAGGACGGAGCAACCGCACGATGCAATTTGGGTCGTGATTGACAGGTTAACAAAATCGGCTCATTTCATTCTGTTTAGATCAACGTGTTTGAGGAGGATTCTTGGAGAATTGTATCTACAGAACATAGTACGATTGCATGGAGTTCCTTTGTCCATCACGTCAAATAGGGACACCAAATTTAATGCTAGGTATTGGAGGAGTTTCTAGGAAGCTATGGGTACAGATTTGAATTTCAGTATGGCATTTCATCCTCAGACCGATGGGCAATCGGAGCAGGTTATTCAGATTCTCGAAGACATGCTACGAGCTTGTGCATTGGACTTTGGCGGGAACTGGAAGAAATACTTGCATTTGGTGGAATTCACGTACAACAACAGCTATCAATCAAGTATTGGTATGGCACCATTCGAGGCGTTGTATGGGCGACCGTGTCGATCGCCAGTATGTTGGGCCGAGCTAGAAGATAGGGTTATTCTTGGACCAGATGAGATTCATGATAGCAACGAGAAGATCATCGTGATTCGAGATCGATTGAGAGCAGCTCAGAGTCGACAGAAGAGCTACGCGGATAGAAGATGTCGACCTTTGGAGTTCGAGGTTGGAGATTTCGTGCTTTTGAAAGTATCTCCTCGTAAAGGCATTTTAAGATTCGGAGTAAAAGGAAAACTCGCGCCAAGATATATTGGACCGTTTGAGATTACTCAACGTGTACGTGTGGGTGTGGTTGCGTATTGACTCAATCTTCCCTTAGAACTTTTGCATGTTCACGACGTATTTCATGTATCGATGCTTCGAAAGTGTCCACCTGAGCAGAATAAGATCGTTTCGTTTCAGGATGTGCAGATTCAGGAAGACACGACATATGAAGAAGTGCCGATTCAGATCATCGATCGTAAAGTAATTAGTTTGCGCCGTCGTGAGATCTCATTAGTTAAGGTCGTGTGGCAGCATCATAGGGTTGATGAAGCCACTTGGGAATTGGAATCGAGTATGCGGGAGTTATATCCACATTTATTTTGTTTTTGAGTCGATTTGTAACTTTCGAGGACGAAATTTCTTTTAGGGGTGGAGAGTTGTAACACCCCGAAGTTGATTAAATAGTATTAGAATGTAAAATGGTGAATTAGTGTGCCATGATGAGTGTTTTGAATTTAATTTGATTATTTTGTGAAAATTAAGAAACTTTGTGTTAATTTACTCTTTTAGTGATTTTTAATTATTCTAAATTGTTTTTAATTGTTAATTTAATTTTCAATAAAGCAATTTGATTTTGAAAACAGTGTATTGTTGTACACAGCTTTGTACAACTGCTTTTTCTATTTCCTTTATTTATTTTCTCTCTCTTTCTCTCTTCCTCTCATTTTCTCACGCTTGTCTCTCTCTCCTCTCACTCTCACTCTCTCGGTTTACTCTCTCTCTCTCATTTTCTCTCTAAATTTTGAAACAAAATCCTATTTCAAGCTTTGGGATTGTGGATTGAAGGCTCGGGAACGCGATTGAGCAACCACAAACTTGATTCAAGCTTCAATTTAAGGTTAGTTTTCAAAATTTCTAAAATTTTTAACTTTTTCAAATTTTCTTGCATTTTGAAATTTAAGAGTTTCTAAGTCTAGAAAAGCTTTGATCTAGCTTAGAGTAACTTAGATTAACTAGGATTGAAGCTTTATTTCATCAAAAATGGATTGGAATCGAGATTTTTCATTTTTCCTCTATTTTTCCTATTTTTAGATTTTTGAGAAAATCTTGTTTAAAACTTATTTTAATCCATTAAAAAGTGTTCTATTATGATTTTCTATTGTTTATGATGATTATCCATGCCTGGGAATTGAGGACACAGGTTAGATTTGAGAATTTAGATTCAGGAAGCCGAGAACCCGTGCGTGAAAATTTCTGAAATTTTTCTAGATCGACAGGCTGAACCTCATGTTCGGCAGGCCAGATTCAAAGGATCGGCAGGCCGGATTCATCCGATCGGCAGGCCAAACCTGGAGATGTTCGGCCGACTAGACCTGTTCTTCCAGCAGGCCAAACTGTGTAGTTCGACAGGCCGAACCAGGGAAACCGGCAGGCCGACCGAGCAAGGAAAAAATTTTGTGATTTTCACCCGTTTTAACTGTTTTGAGCCTTGATTTAAATTTCAACTTTATATAATGATTTTATAAACCTAAATGGCACACTAGAACACCATGAGATGATTTATTATCATAGGATACCTCGGGTTAGATACTAATGGACTAAGTTACTATGCATTTAGGATTGCGCGTGGATCCGCGGAGCTAACGTATAGCGGACCGGGATTACGGTGTGGGACACCGACACGGATATTGAGGTAGGACTTCTAACCCTCTTCTTTGGTAGCCCTATTTCCAAAATGATTTAAGCCAAAATGAATTTTTATTAAATGTTTTCAATGATAGATTGGGAAATGATTCTATTTAAATATCTTTACAAGCAGTTGATTGAGACATGTTCATAATGAACCCCATAATGAATATAAATGATTATATCTGGTAAAGAAGAGATTTTATGAATTTTTGAGGGCATGATGCCATATCAGAGATCGGGTCGTGTAGTGAACGACCTTGGGGGCAGGTCCCAAAACCCAGCTGGGCCACTACGGTGGTGAATTACATATGGTTTGCCCAGGAAAGGGAAATTGTATTCTTTCTGGTTGACTTATCTAAATTATTTTGGTAAGATTATATTTTGATTAAATTCTCATTTAATTATTTATTTGTTTAATTGTTCTAGCTCGTTTTCTGTATATTTATTTGATTTACAAAATTTCTTTTAAAGTTGAATAATTTTCAAATATAGTCCTACTGAGCCTTTCGCTCACATTTTTATTTGTTTTAAAATCTTAACCCTAGGTGGATATCAGCATAGGATTGGAGAAGAGTCCGCCGATCGAACTTATGACCAGTAGAAGAATTTGGTAGGTTAAATTACAATTCAAGGCATGTAAGATCTTAATTTCTCTTTTATTTTGGACTGTGGTTGTATCACATTATTGTCAGTACCACATGTGTGTGCACAATATGTGGGCTAATGGGACCCATACGCGTTCCACCCCATACTTATCTATTTTAATATTTTTATTATTTGCTTAATTATTATGATGATTCATTTTATTTCCTTAATTTCTTTCATTTAAACGGTTTTAAAATCATCACTTTTAATCATAAATTTAAATCTAAAACCCTCTTTTTAATTAAATCTTTACTTAATTAACTTAATTAAACCACCACATCACCTCCCGTACTTTGAGGCGTGACATGCATAGTAACTTAGTTCATTAGTATCTAACCTGAGGTATCCTATGGTATTAAATCATCTCATGGTGTCCTAGTGTGCCTTTTAGGTTTATAAAATCATTTTATGAAGTTGAAATTTCAATCGGAGTTCAAAACAGTGAAAACAGGTGAAAAATCACAAAATTACACCATGCCCGGTCGGCCTGTCGGTCATCCTGATTCGGCCTGCTGAACTGCATAGTTTGGCCTGCCAGAAGAGCTGTTTCGGTCGGCCGAACATCTCCAGGTTCGGCCTGCCGGTTGGATGAATCCGGCCTGCCAATCCCTTGAATCCGGTCTGCCGATCTGGGAAATTCTAGAAATTTTCACGCACGGGTTCTCGGCATCCCGAATCCAAATCTTCAAATCTAACCTGTTTTCTCAATTATCAGGCATGGGTAATCATCATAAACAATAGAAAATCATAGTAGAACACTTTTTAATGGATTAAAACAAGTTTTAAACAAGATTTTCACAAAAATCCAAAAATAGAGAAAATAGAGGAAAAATGAAAAATCTTGATTCTAATCCGTTTTTGATGAAATAAAGTTTGCATTCTAGCTAATCTAAGTCCATCTAACTTAGATTGAAGTTTTTCTAGGCTTAGAAACCCTTAGATTTCAAAATGGAAGAAAATTTGAAAAATGTAAAAAGTTTTGAAATTTTAAAAACTAACCTTGAATTGAAGCTTGAATCGAGTTTGTGGTTGCTCAATCGCGTTCCCGAGCCTTCAATCTACAATCCCGAAGCCTGAAATCAAATTTTGAATCAAAAGTTTAGAGAGAGAATGGGAGAGAAAGAGAGAAACCGATAGAGATAAGAGAGAGGAAAGAGAGTGAACGAGTGAGAGATGAGAGGAGAGAGAGGAAGAGTCAAATAAATAGAGGAAAGGAAAACAAAACCAGTGCAGGAAAACCGTGTGTACAGCACGTGGTTTTTCAAAAGGGACGTATTGGTCATTTGATGAATTGTTTTGTTTTAAAATTTAAAATAGCACTTAAAAATAATTAGAAATAATTAAAAATCATTAAAAGAATCAAAATGACATTAATTTAAAATTTTCATAAAGTGATCTAGTTAAGTTTAAAATAATCATCATGGTACACTAATCCACCATTTAATACTCTAATTATACTTAATTAACTTCGGGGTGTTACACACTGACACGAGTATTGATGTAGGACTTTTACCCCTCTTTCTTGATAACCAAGTTTTCAAAGGATTTTGGCCTCAAAAAGAATTTTTAACAAAAATATTTTAAATGATTGGTTGAGAAAGGATTTTTATTAACTGATTTCATAAGTAGTAGAATTAAGGTGGTTTTCATAATAAATCTCATAATGAATGTAAATGACTCTATTTGGTAAGAAGAGATTTTAATAATTATAGAAATATATGTATATATATATATATATATTTTAGGGCATGATGCCGTATCAGAGATCGGTTCGTGTAGTACGCGACCTTGAGGGCAGGTTTTGAAACCCAACTAGGCCACTTCGGTAGTGATATAAATATGGTTTGCCTAGAAAAGAATATAAAGGTACTTTCTAGACGGACTATTTTTAAAGGATATATTTACACAATTTTATTTCTTTAACTTTGTTTTCTGTTATTTGTTTTGAAAGGTAAAATTGTATTTCAATTAAATATTTGTTTGTAAAATATAGTCCTTTTGAGCCTTTCGCTTACCTTTGTTTGTTTTAAAATCTTTCCCCCCCTCTAGGTGGATTCCAGCTAAAAATTGAAGAAGAATCTGTTGACCGGATTTGCGACCAATAGAAGACTTCGGTAGGTTATAGTACAGATAATTCAAGGCACGTATAACTTTAACTTTCTTTTTTACTTTGAACTGTGGTTGTAATTTAATATTGTCAGCACCATGTGTGTGCCTAAGTTGTATGTCAATGGGACCCATTCTCATTTCCTTTTATTTCTTTATTATTTCCTTATTGTTTATTTTGTTATCTATATCTGTTTAATCATTATAAATTCTTGTTTTAAAAAGGTTTTAAATTATCACATTTTTCATAACTAATTAAACTCATTAAACTGTATTTAATTTAAACTCTTATTTAATTAATTTAATTAACCTACCACGTCACCTCTCATACTCCGAGGGGTGACAACGGCCCTCTTATTTCACCCTACAAAGGATGGTAGTTCTAAGTATTTATCATGAACAATACTTGCTGCTCCTAATTCCAAGCATTCCTATGCTTCATTCTGTCTCAAAACATATGTTAGGACTGAAAGTTATCATGCACTTACCAAGATTAATGAGTTGACCTGAAGCTCTCGCTTAGTCATCAAGGACTTAAAAAATGGTTCTCCCATCCTCCACTGTGGCTTTGCTAAAAACTATGGAATCATCTGCAAATGGTAAGCGACTAAATCTTGGGGCATGTTGAGCAATGGCCATTTCTCTAATCTGATTAGAAGCCTCGGCATTTTGTAAAAGCGCATACATACTTTCAGCACAAATTAGAAAGAGATAAGGCAAAGTAAGGCAACCTTGCCAAACTCTGTAATAAGGCCGAACTGAACGACAGGGCCCACCAACTATAACAAAAGAAAGTCTAGTAGTGATCACAGTCCATGACTAATCGCACAAAACGATCACCAAACCCACCCTAACTTCTTCATTATCACCTCGAGGAAAGGCCACTCAATATGATCATAGGCTTTGCTGGTATCTAGTTTGAGACGCATTAAGCCTTCTTTTTCGCCTACTTTGCAGCGGATCAGTTTTGTAATTCTCTAAGTGTGCAATATGTATGAAGTTCAAAATTTTATTAGAAATTAAGCAGTATCATATATATGTATAAGCATAATATCTTTATTGTTAAATGAGATGAAAGAAAATTGTATTAGCTAGTTCAATCATTATTCTCACTCTTTTTTCTTCTTTGTCTGGCAATCCAACGAATGAATAATGGTTGGTTTACAAAATCCCAAACAATGTATACCAACTGTTTCTTGAAATACCAATGAGGGTATGCTCTGCATGTTGGTACCTTACTTTTTTATTATTGTAGACTCAAATTGTAGATTGATGCTCTCTCTCACATATATGATATTTTCTTTATTTCTAAATATAAATTAAGTTTTTTTTTTTTTTTTTGTTCTCCATGCTGTGGTAAGAGCCTTTTTTATAGGAGGATATTAGTTTATTATTTCATGACTATGCTATATTCCTTTATGGTTCTAACTTAAATGATATATGCAATTGTGGCTCTTTCATGGGAAAAAGAGAATAATTACGTATCTTTCTAAATTAAACAAATTAAAAGTAAGTGAAAAAAGTTATGTTGCTTGAATTACAAAGTGTTTGACTGAATATTGTAGAGAAAGATTGGCTCAACGTTGTGTTTGAAAGCAAAGTAAGTCTAGATTTTGTGCATTTTAATTGAAGATTGTACATGAATTGTCCCCACATGATTCAGGAAATTAAGCCATTCTTTCTTGGACTGCAAGTACCGTCAACATAACATCTGGGTTTTTCAAATAAGTATAAAATTAACTCATTCACAATGTCCCAACAGGATATGTTCTTCCAAAATACAATTTTTTTATGTCACAGCAATGTATCCCAACAGGACGCATAAAATATCCCAATGGGATATATCTTTCTAACTGTACAGTTTTTCAGATTACAACAAGATATCCCAACGGGACACACCAAACATCCCAATAGGACACAAAATATTGTAGTAGAATTTTGAAAATGTCTAAATGAGACATGAAAAGTGCCCTAGTAGAACACGCAACATGTTACGAGGGGATACAAAAACATACTGGGCTTTTCAAATAGATATAAATTCAACTCATTCACAATGTCCCACAAGAATATATTTTTCCAAAATACAATTTTTTTTAACGTCATAACAACACGTCCCAATAAGATATACAAGATATCCCAGTGAGACACGCAATATGTCTTGATGGGATACAAAATATCATAGTTGAACATGCATCAAGTCTATGACATAAAAATTTTTCATATTTTATGGCACAAATAAAAATTAAATTTAACAAAGTGACATTTACGTGAATACCCTAATATTTATGTCTCCTATCTGTAAACACACATATGTTTAAGCTGGATGGCATGATTGGGCTTAGGCCGTACTTGAACCAGGCTCTCCCAACTTTATGAACCATAAAGTCCTCATCCATAATCATCTTGAGATATTTATGCCAATTGCCAATTTGTTGAATAGTGGATTAGCTTTTACAATATAAAAACAAACTTTTACACCATATGTTATTCATAATAACCAATACAAGAGTAAAATTATAATAAAAAAAGTGACATGTGGCATTTTTTTAAAAAGTTTTTTTTTTCATGTGACATATTCTAATCCATAATCAAAAAATATAGCATATCTGTAAAACCCCCCTAATCTCAATGTGTGCTAGCTGGTGGGTTGCGCATGGGTAACCTATGGGCCCGAGCTCATCTTTTGCACCTCTAGATTGATTAGTGAGAGAGTCAACTAACAGTTTACCGTACCTTTTATTCGTAATAGGAATATGAAAATTTACTTGCTTAGGATAGATGAGAATAGGGATAATGTGGACTTTACAACTCGCATATAAATGGTAGTGATTCTCTTTGTAATTGACATTAGTGAAAAAAAAATAAAATAAAATAAGGATGTAGAAGTCATCAACTACCACTCAAAAAATGATCTGTAGCTTTAATAATTTAATATGGTCTGTTGGGATATCCGGATTGGCGTTCCCTTGTCTATTGCAGGATTTGGTTTTAATTTGATTGAACTACAAATTTGATTTTGACCCAGACTTCGAGTGAGCAAAATTCTGGTGCTTGTATTTGCAGAGTTTATTGTGTTTTTTCTGTCATTTTTAAAAAAAGAAGAATCTAATCCTCATCAGATTTGACCAGTACTCCCTGGAGTACTTTGTGCATTTTTTGTTTTTTTGTCGAAAGAGAGGAGATGAGATGATGTGTTAATGTGTTGTTTTTTTTATATTTAAGTTATTAATATTAATGGTTTTTAAACTTTAAAACATATCTTATTTTATATTTTTTATTTTATAAATAGTCACTTAACCTTTTTGATTTTTAAAAATCTGCACTTCGTCCCTTTTATCAATTTTTTTTTAAACAAATAGATTTTTTATCCATGTGACTTGCGCATTGGTGAACTTAAAAAGCAAAATCAGAAATTTGAAACATCTCCATTTCTTAGGGCTTAGGAGATTGTTTGTCTGAAACTTTTGTTTTTCCCTTTTTTTGCTCTGAAAAGAACAATTGTCTATATGATCCATGAGGTGCTCACATATCAACACGATCCACATACAGACAAATTCTCTATGGGCAGATTATAAGCCCTAATAAAACGAAATGCAAAATCCGTGTAAACATAACAGATTTCCTTAGCTTGGATAATTCAATGCCAACGAAATTCAAAACAAGAGAATTTCCAAGCCAAAGAAAAGACAATGATTTTCTTGTCCTGGGTCATAGATAAGAGCAGAGAAAACAAGCAAACAGAGAAAGGAAAAGCAAAAAAAAAAAAAAAAAAAGTAGAGTGCTTGGTGTTCGGTTAAGGTGTGAAGAAATGGATAAAAAGACTTTACCTTTGAAATCAAAAGACGAAAATAGATTTGGTTTTCTGGGCGCGTGATTTATCGTTGGAAATTTTAGAAAGAAATCAGAGGAGACCTTTTTTAGCCATCACAAGTTAATCGTTCTTTTCACAACAAAAAGAGGAAAAAAAAATCTCCTAAGCCTTAAACGTGATGGAAGAACAGAGAAGTTTTAAATTTTCAATTTTGCCCTTAAGTTGACTTATGTACAAGTCACATGGACAAAGAACCCGTTTGTTTTAACAGAAAACAGATGAAAGGGATAAAATGAATACTTTTCAAATATTAGAGAACAAAATAACGATTTTTAAGTTTAAAAAATAAAATAAAAAACACCTCAAAATTTAAAAGGCTATTAATGTTAATAATTTTTTATATTTTTTGCCTTCAGTCATTTTATTTTTAACTTCATTATTTAAGTTTGAAACATTTTTATTTTCTCTTGTGATGTTTTACCAAAAGGTGCATCTATTAACACTTCTAGTTCTACTTTTTATACATTCTTTCTTAAACTATTTTTATTTTACTTGTTATACCTCTTTTAAAATACTAAAATATCTATACACTAAAATATCATTGTTTTTTCTTTTTTTTTTTTACCCAATAATCAACCAAATAAACTAACAATTTTTTTTTTTTCCAAACACTTTTCTTTCTCTGTGAAAAAGAAAAAGAAAAAAGCCACACTTTCATCATATGATAACATCATAAAATCTGGCTAGTCTTTTTTTATCCGAGTCCAATCTGACGTTGACAATAGGCAAAAAATGATACTACTCTTGGACGATTGCTCGTGTATTATTGTTTTTTTTTTTTTTCCATTATTTTGTTGTTGTTTTAAAACCGGTAAAAATATTCTCAACTTGTCTTACTTTTTATTTTTTTTCCCTAATTTCTACGTCAAACAAGGTAGCCTTTTCTCAATTTTTTTCCTTTTGACATTCATGGTAATTACTTTTAATTTTGTTATGGAAGAAATACATTAACGAGCTATTCCTTTTATTTGAAGCAAACTGCTTAATTACACATGATTCGTGTATTAATTTTTTGTAAATAAAGGGTTCATCATCAACAGTAGTTTATATAATGTGTTTACATTAACCAATAAAAATTGAATGAAAGAACAATAATTTTGAAGAAGAAAAAACCATGTGCTTTGTCACTTCAATTTCTTTTAGGAAAAAATATGCACAATATATTTTTTAGAAGAGTATTTTTTAAGATGGGATGTGCAATGTGTCTTTTTTTTAAGTACTTTTATCCTTAAAAGTAATTTTATTAATGGGTAATATAGTAATTAGAAATTTTATTTAAAAAATGTATAAAAAGTAGAATGGAGGTATGAGTAGATGTATCCTTTGCGAAAACAATGCCAAAGGGGGAGATTTTTGGATTGACATTATTTTGTCGAATACGCATTTGGTTTTGATTTAAAGGATACTAATTTGTTGCTAGAAACTTTTTTATTTTTTTTTAAATTAAGATTTGTTGAAATTGGCTCTTATGTTTGTTTCCTGTTTTTATAAGTCAACGTGTGTTGTTTAAGAAACTTAAGTTTTTATAGATTGCGATGATCTATTCGTGGAAACTGTTTCAAAATAGTAATTGGTTTGATTTAGTTTAAGTCAACTCTTTTTGGTTTTGGGAAAGTTAAATTCAGATGAGTTTCTTGATTTGCAAGAGGAGATTTTGTTATGCTAAATAACATGTCTAGGTTCATTGAGATTTCTATTAGAATCGTGTTGCATTAATTGGAAGACTTCAAGACTCAATTAAGAGTTGATTTTGTACCAGATTCTATAGCTTTGTTTTGTTATCATAGAACAAGAAACGGATTGCTAACAGTGGACTGCAATGAAAATTACAACTGTTGGCACTTTTGGCTATTTAAATAAAATCTCACAATGTTCTTATTGTGTCTTATGTTGGGTTTGGTGCCCTAAAAGCTGTGACATTGTACTTTTTGACAATAAATAAATAAAGTGGTATTTGTTATTATTTTGGTTGATATATGTGTTATGAATACATTTATAAACATCAAGAAAATTTCATGATTATTTATGTGACTATAAATTTAGCATATAAGTGTTATATGCTTAGGGATAAAATTTATAGAAAATAATCTAAATAGTCTGTAATAATTAATTAAAGTTTGGCATCTTTAATTAAATATACAAGTACGGTCCAATCTCATTTAGAATGAAATAGTTATTATCCAGACTATTAATGTAAAAACATTGGATTGGAGGTACTTTATATAATGAGATTATATAGGACTGGACCAGATAAATTATAAATCTCTAATAATCATCAGTTACAAATAGAGTATTCAAATTTATCACTATGATGATCATATATTTGACAGTCTTAATCCTGAGTATTTATTAGACTCCTATTTATGACGTTATGTTTTTTGACTTGCATGGTAAGATTCGTGTAAGCACAGATCATAACTTAGCATCTTTGAAATATAATGTAATAAGTGGCTGGAAATAATATTATACAGATATGGAATCTATTCCTTCCCTATAGAAGTTAGAAAAATAGTTCTCTTGAGTGATAATTCAAGGTTTGAACAGTAGAGCGCTCGTTCATAATAAGATTATGAATTAACTGTTCATTAAAGAATTATTGGAACTCAAGGATAAAGATATAATAAGAGAGTTAAATGAAAATTAAACCTAGCTCTTATTATGAACTATTTATGGAGGACTGACGTATATGTAATGATAATATCAATAGACTACTCGCTAATTTTCTTTGAGTAATTTTACTATAACATCAACAGTTCAGTTTCAGGTTTTTAGTGGAGTAACATTGAAACTAATAAATTTGACACATAAATTAAAGAGTTTGATTAAATTGTCAAATTTATTGGAGCTTGGGTTATAGGTCCATAGGTCCCCAATGTCACCTCTATAACACTATATTGGATTTATGCATAGAATGAATTACATATTCAGTTTAGAATTATTGAATTTTGAATTAATTATTTCATACTTGAATTATTAATGTGACACAGAAAAATGTTCTCTGTGACACATAATGTAATGTGATAAATATTGTCACATTTGACTGAGTATTAGTTAATTAAAATCTTTTCTTAAATAAATATGATTTATTTTTTGA
>CAMOHE010032289.1:0-22548 GCA_946598075.1 Artocarpus hirsutus
AATGTGGATACCTAGGAATAATGATGAATGTGAATATTGTATATATGTATATGTATGAAACTTGGTAATGAATAACTATGGTATCCACGGAATATCATCATAATAAATCTCATAATCTGGTATATGATGAAAACTAACTAACCATGCAGGTTTAAATGTGGTAAGAATAAAACCTTAGGTGAGTAATGGTTTTTCCTACTGAGCATGTTGTCGCTCATCCCTGTTATATTTATCTTTTCAGGACTCACTAAGTGTGAGGTGGCTACAAGAAAAATAGTTGGAGAAGCTATGTAGCTATATTACGTTGAGATTGCTTTGAATGCAAAGAATGATCTTCATGATAATGTAAGCATCTATTGTTACTTTCTGTGACTGTATTAAGATTTGATGAGGGTTGAAATGATGATGATGACAGTTGTATATTATTAAAATTTAAGGTGCTACATTAAACTGTGGTTTATTTATTTGATTATGTTTTTATTTTAATTTAAGAGTTTTCATTTAAGTCCCGGGCAAATTACTTTGACGATTTGTGTTTATTTTCTAATCTTTATTTTATTCAATAAAAACTGTTAACCCCCACTTAGGGGCGTTACAATACAACAAAACCTTCAATGGAAGCAACGCAACATGAAAATTAGATGAAAATGGTCGAGGCACGTGAAGCATACGCTTTCCTTAAAACAGATTCGTCCCCTCCGGTTGTGCACGAGGTTTTGACAGACGTCTGTCTCCCAGGATACAACGACTAACAATGAAATCTTAAGCACTATCGGATACCGTTTCCGGCGAACTTGAAACAATGTTTTCTTCTATCACCAAAAACGACTACAACAAAGCTAGCTAGAACTTGAAAAGCAAAGAAAAACTCTATGACTTGTGAGTGCAAATTCAATGTCACTATCTCTCTCTTAAACATGTGGAGGAGAGTTCAATATATAGGATTAAGAGAATGGATGTTACAATCCAAATTATAATGAGCCTTTATTCAGAATTTATGTGCATAGTGGCACCGGTTGCAACCCTTCATTTACCATGATAATGGTGCTCATAATCTCCCATTAAACCATGGTTGTAACCCTCCATTTTTCATGATTATGATGCTCATAATCTCCTATTAACCATGCATTTGGGTGTTACAACATGAGGTTTATGACCTCCATTAATCTCCACTAATGAGCATCAATTTCTCATTTACCCAATTGCCATTTTCCAACAAATATGTGAACCAGTTATTTGTTCAAAGCATTGGTTTAAGTACAATATGTTAAACACATGGTTAAAGTGGCTTTAGTTTGGCATGCAGCTTTAAGCTTTGTTGACGAACTGCTGTATACATAGTTCGAGAAAAAAATCCCTCCTCCAATTGTCGGTTTTATTAATTTATTTATCTCAACAATAGGAAATTATATCATGTTAAGAAATATTATGAGAAAATTGTGGTATTGATATGCCTATAATGTTATTCTAAAAAATACACATATTAATAGAAAGCACGTGCCCTTTAGTGACCAATATTGATTTTGTACTTTCTTATGAAAATTCTCTAAGGACAAATTCTTACAATAAGCTTAACAAAAGTTGTAAATCTTTTTATCTCATCACCAACGGGTATTCCTCTAGATTTTTTCATAAAAATACCCGACATCTCTCTACATGTTTTTACTCACCCAGTCATATATATATATATATATATATATATATATGGGTTTTTGTTACGATCCTCTTAGAAAGGTCACACTTTTATTGTAACTATTTTTTTAAACTTTATGTATAAAGTAAGAAAGATAACATAATAATTATTTAATGTAACATACTGACAAAAATATTTATTTTATAGAATATGAATGTTATTATCGTTTGTGTTAAAAAAAAAATACAACACCAAAAGATTTGATTATTTCAAACTAATCCCACACTTTTAATTAGTTATTTAATGTAATTTAGGCATTAAGAAGTTGTGACGATAATTGAGAATAACTAATTTTTTTTAGTATTAAATATTTTTAATATACAAGTTACGTTGAACAAATATCATGTTATGTTTACAATAAGTTATGGTTGTGTTGCGAGGGATAATAATGTCCTATATATATAGGTGGCGTTTATTGACATTCCTCGTTCTACTTTTCACACCCCTATTTAATAACATTTATTTATTATTGTATTTCCTATTAATAAAATTACTCTTAAGGACAAAAGTGTTTAAAAAAATATTCATTACACACCTTATCTATAAAAAAAACATAAATATATTCCCTTCTAAAAGAATTAGTGTATTTTTTAAAAAAAGAATAGAGATGGATTCCAACACGAAAGAGTCTCTCATAAAAAATATATATGTAGTTTATTTATTTATTTTTTCAAAACTCTTGTTTTATATATGTTAATTATAATTATATATATCATTACAAATTGTTTAATTCATAAATAACTACAAATTGTGTGTTCCCAAAAAAGGAACCACACTTTCGGTTAATATAAAGAACATGATATAAAAAAAGAAAAAAAGAAACTACGTTTCTCTTCTTGTTTTTGGGTAAAGAAAATACAATTTGTTCGATTCATATATAAACCCTTACAATTCATTACCGATTATTATTTCCTGAAATTCAAAGTTTGGTTTGATAAAAAAATTACATATTAAGGAAAAAACTATCGCTTAGTATATAAATTGAAAAAAAATTAAAAAAAAATTGTAAGTTTATTTGGTGGATGGGTGGAAAAAAGAAAACTAATAATACTATTTAGATATAAGCATTTTTTTTTGGTATTTTAGGAGGGATGTAATAAGTGCAGGAAGGAGTGGTTAAAAAAAGTATACCAAAGTAGAATATAGGATGTCAATAAAAACACACACATATATACATAGAGTGATTATTTTTTTCGTGTGGATAAAAAAAGTAGCTTTCCAGTATATATGTATTTTTATCAAATTTATAGAAAAAATAATTTTGAGCATATTTTAATGGTGCAAATTCATGCATTACTTGTGGGAATACTGGTCGGAGAATAAGCCTTTATGTCATATATATATATATATATATATATATATATATACATATTAAACTTTTTTTTTACAAAAAAACAAAGTCTAATATATATATATATATATATATATATAAAGGTTGCCAAACAACAAGGCGTTGCACTGGCTTTCTGACCCTAATCCCTCCGGTCAGACTGCATTGGTGGGGAGATCTGAGAGAGACTTGCAACCACCCCCTATCGATCCCTTCCTCGGAAACTACGCCCGTGGCCCCACTTCCTCCCCCTCCCTCTCCCCCATTTTTATATCATCCAAGCCCCACACGAATGACATCCCTTCTCATTTCCCTTCTCCGTTCCGCCCAACTTCTCCTCTTGATCTCCCCATGAACGGCGTCGTTTCATCCCCCTCCGCCCTCACTCTCACCCTCAAGAACCGGCGGGCCCCGCCGCCAAGCTACAACCACATGGGAATGCCAAAGAAGGGAGGCCAAGTCGCTGCTCGCGCCTACTTCATGACGTGGACGGCCGAAGATCTATTCCACGTGGCCAGGTTCCATTGGCTGCCTTGCTTCTTCGCCGCGGGGCTGCTGTTCTTCATGGCCGTGGAGTACACGCTCCGCATGGTCCCGCCGTCGTCGCCGCCTTTCGATCTGGGGTTCGTCGCCACGCGCCACCTCCATCGCGTGCTCGCCTCCTCGCCCCACCTCAACACCTTGTTCGCTGCTCTCAATACGGTAAATACTAGATTACCTATATATATATATATATATATATATATATAATATATACATCGGATTTGTTATTTTGGTTTATTTTTAATGTCCTTGTTTTTATCACATGTTTCTCTCTTGTGATTTTGATTTTTTTTTTTTTTGAGAGAGCGTGTTTTTGTCTTTTTTTTTTAATTTTTTCGTAATAATACTTTTCTTGGTTGGACACATTCCATGCATCTTCATCCAGTGGTAGGACAGCAAACCGTGTGTTTGTTAAGTCACCGAATTTCTCTCTCTTTCTTTTCTTTTTCTTTTTATTTTTATTGTTTGGGTTAATAAGCAAAAAGAATTCGATTCTTTTGTCGATTGGAAAATGTGACATGGTGCGTGGACGGTGCTAAAGGAAATTCTTGTCTAGAGTGCATTATTTGTATTACTCGTATTTTTTATTATGGGTACTCGTTTTTCAATTTATTAAATATGTTTTCATTATATTTTTTTTTAATTTTTAATTTTTAATTTTTTTTGTAAAGGTGTTTGTTGGGATGCAAACAGTATACATACTGTGGACGTTTTTAATTGAAGGGCGTCCAAGAGCCACCATCTCAACACTCTTCATGTTCACATGCCGAGGCATTCTTGGTTACTCCACCCAGCTTCCCTTACCTCAGGTACAAATATTCTAACGCGTGGATAGCACGTGCTACTAGTTCTTTTGCCCTCTATATACTTGCAACCCTAACACCAGCTAATTAATCCTGAAATGCATGAAAGTTTCTATCTTTGTTTTTTTTTTTATTTTTTTTTGCTAAGTTGTCTATTTTAGGGGTTAAATTGAAAAAAATATTATATCAGGATATTTAGATGAATGATGATCAAGAATTTTTTTTTTTTGGTCATATAAACAATGCCACTTATGCCTCACTTAATTCCTTTCTGAAAAAGTCATGTGATCTTAATAAATATTGTCACACAAGTACTGAAAAAAAAAAAAGGTGACAGATAAGGTGGATTCAAATCATTTGTTTATTTTTGATATCTAAAAGAGTGTTTAAGCAATCTCATAATACCATATCATTTAAAAATTTTGAAAATATTCTTTAATTGTTATTTTCTGCTTCTTCATCAAATAATATGACAAATTGGTTATAAGAACACCAAAATTTTAGACAAGTGATCTGAAGCCATAAAGTGGTGGTTGAAGTACTTGTTTATTCAAATCATTCATCATTTAGTACTGATGTTTATGAGCAATTTTTTTTTTTTTTAAAGAAAAATATAGTGGAAATTATTTTTGATATGTAAAGAATGTTGGCTTAATTTTTTTTTTCTCAACAATTGTTAGGGTTTTTTGGGATCGGGAGTGGACTTTCCGGTCGGGAACGTGTCCTTCTTTCTGTTCTTTTCCGGCCATGTGGCGGGGTCAGTCATTGCGTCGCTGGACATGAGGCGGATGCAGAGATTTGAACTGGCATGGACTTTTGACACGCTCAATGCGCTGCAAGCAGTGAGGTTGCTCAGCACAAGAGGTCACTACACCATAGACTTGGCCGTCGGAGTTGGCGCCGGAATTCTCTTTGATTCCCTCGCCGGAAAATACGAAGAAAGCAAGAGAAAAGAAACATTTGTAGCTGCACCTAATTCTGCTAAAACAGTAACAACTACTAAAGAAGCTTTCTTGACGTAAACAAAATGGCCCCCAATAAAAAAAAAAGCCTAATGTTGAACAGATCTTAAGCGACAGTTGTCTTACCTGTGACTTGTTTTTTCAAATATTATAAAGGAAAATGAGAATTTCTGACCATTGTCCAGATAGACAAAAAGTAGGCCAGCTTCGTAGTTTTTTCTTAGAAAATCTTTTTTTTTTCCTACAGGGCTAAAGCCTGACCCTCTCAGTCCTGGTGGGGCCCACCATTGAGAAGGCCAGGCTGTGGCTCGGTCTAGATGTTTGAAATTGCCCTTTTTTTTAAGGAATCTTCTTTGGTAATTTCTCTTGTAGGAATAAAAAAAATACCAACTAATAAATAGGCCCTGTTTAATAATATTTTGAGAGTTATTGAAAATATTTTTATATGTTTTTTTAGGTAAAAAATTTCTAAAACATTCTTAGTATAATTTTTAAAAGGTTCTCATAACCTAAAACAAAATAATTTTCATCGGTTTTGAAATCTTTCAGTAATTAAATCTGTAGAAAAAAAAATAATTTCAATTTTTAACCCAAAAAAGTCCCCATCTTCTTTTGGCAAACATCCATTTTTGGCTACCTAACATGCATGTCATGGTCATCATGCGCGTTATCAAACACCAAGTACTAACCTACACGCCTAAAAAAGACGTGAAATTTTGAATAAGGAAATAGTTGTTAATTGAGGGAATTCGTAATAATAAATTATTGGTAGAGAAATTTGATCAGTTCATTGTTCAATTGTGTAAAAGTTCTCTGTTTTGCCTCATCTGTCATTTTCACTTGAAGGAAACTTAACACCATTCATAGACCTTTGAATCATTCACAATTTTCCGCAAGTTGGAATGGGAAAATCGTGGTAGGGTAGGGAGACAATTAAAAAAAGAACCTGAGAGTTTTACCATTTTAGCCGAGCAACGTTTGTTGACCGTACCAATATTCTTTTTGTGGTATTGAAGAGCATTATTTGGTCGTACACCTTCTTATTTTGAGCTTAAACACCAAAATAAGAATCAGAAACCCCACCTAACCAATAAATTGTCAATATGAGTTAGAGTCAAAATTTTAGTTTGTTATAATGTAAAGCTCTTACATGCTACAATATTAAACGTGCTACAGTATAACATTCTCATATGCTATAATATTTTCAACCAAGATTGTTTCTAATTATTAGTTTTAACTAATGCTCCAAAGCATCCAAGAAAAACATTGATTTTGGAAGAAATATCGGTGTCCAAAATTTATGAAAATATAAACAGAATTAACATAAAATATGAAAATTTATATTAACACAATAAGTTTTTAAATAAAGCATTAATTGAGTCTAAAAAATAATTATTAGTAAATAAAGTAGATGAAATTATCAATTACATCACTAATAAATACGATAAACATCCATAGAAACGATCATAGTAATAGCATACATTTACAGATTAAGTAAAATAATTATTTCAAAATTTCATTTAATGTAGAGACTTTATATTCATAGTTTAATACAAAGTGATGCTTCTAAACGTTAGAAGATATTTGAAATACATTCTTGATTCCATTCAAACAAAGCAAAAATACATTCTTGATTTAAATAATATTAGTACCAAAATATGGAATTTGAGTACTTTCTTGTACAATTTTAAAATCAAGAACAATTATTGTCTCCTTATATAACGCAACGGTAAACATATAAAATTGAGTCCAACAAAAAAAAACTAATTTATACAAAAAAAAACATACAGAAATTTGACCACATTTAAAATAAATAGATTAGTACCAAAATTTTTACCGAAAATTTTCGATATTTAACTGATATTGGAATAAATTTATGCCCGACTTTTCGGACGTTGCTAAGTGCAAATATCATAGCGACCGTGGAACGCACGTAGAGCAGGACCTTTCCTTTCTTTTTCCTGTCACGACTGTGGTTTTACCATCGGTAATCTTGGATGCATCAAGGTTGCCTCGTGAGTTGCTGCTGGTAGCCATACTCCCGGAAGTGCACGGTTGCAGTCGGAAACTGTCGCCAATTGAAAAAGGGTCCGCAATTGGCAGAGCTCCATCCAGAGCTTTAGAAACACTCGGCCTAGTAATGCACAGCCATGTTCTTTCAGACTCTTCATTGCTCTCACCTGCAATGGGAACATGCCAGTCTCCTTTTTCTGATTCCTGAAAACAGAATTTGGTACATCAGCACTTTGACGTTTAAGGGTTAAAATGAGACCGGTTTGTTTTTAACAAACTTAAATAAGCGAAACAGTAAAAGTTTTGAGCATTAATTAAACGGCATTCTTTTCTAGCGGATGACATAGTCCAGATTTCACTAGAGAACTGATCACTGATCGCAGTGCTCGACGAACCAACTCTACAATGATCTAAAAATGTGCCCGGTACCGAGTACCCAAGCTACGACATAACAGAAATAAATTTAATATCATTCTATTTCCTATAAATATCTTCTAAATTCTTGATTTCAGTCATTCCATGGGAAAATTTGGAAAAACAAGTAAGGTTCTGACGAGAAAGAAAAATATTAGGCGGATATGATCCGCACTGTTGAAGAAGGAACTCCTTTGCTTAAAATCATCAAACAATTAATTAAATGCGTAATGACTTTGAGGATGCTAATCTAAGTTTTGAACTGAAAACAAAACAACCGTCTATTTCAAAAATATAATTAAAGGAGAATGTTGCATTTTCCTGGTTTTATTTTTTGTAGTGAACCTTGGGACAACTTATTGGAACAGGTTACACCAAAGTTTCAACCGAGAGTTTCCATCATACTCCCAGATAAATTTACCCTGTATGCATTATCCGTCATATTTAATTTTCTCTTATTTTCCTCTGCTTCTTTAAATCCTATTTCCATCCCATATTCAATAAACTATAAAATGTGTACGGATGAGTAATTCAGATTAAAAGCTAAGGACGGTATAGTTTTAGCGGCTAAAACGAGAATCTCCAGAAAGCAATAAGCATGAAAAAACACACCACCTATACTCTTCACATCAATCTGATAAGACAAAGAAAAAGAAATTTGATATGATCGTAAGCAAAATATGCCGCTAGAGATAGAACCGTAAAGATTACATATAGTTTTTACCTGGATGACTGAAGAATATAGGGGTGGCATCAGAAGTTTCAGATTGCCTTTCACAAAAGTGTATCTGACCTACATCAAAAGAGCAAAATACAGTTTTATACAAAATTCTTCCGAACACAATACAGTGTTGAAAATTATACAAACAGCGAAAAAGAGTCATTGGTAGAGACTTGTAAAATCACTTTCGGCATGCATTGCATCATTTTTTCTACAGAGAGAAATTCGTATTTACTACTAAGGATATCTAAAGCATGTTAGAAGGATAATTGAAAACGATATACCAGAAGAATTTGAAAGTTCCCAGACAACATATACCTGATGCCTCTCTTTCCACTTGAGAAAGAAACTGCTTCCTAGGAGTTCAAAAATATGATCCCGCATCTCATCATTTGTCACAAGCAAGCACCTGAGTTTTACAGCAACATAAAGCCAATACCTGAATCACAAGAAAGATCATGAGGATATTCAAGAAACAAGAGCAACAAAAGTAGAAGCTATTTAGAAAGGGAGAAAAGGCAATGTAATTATATAATCAAATAAACATTCAATCCCATGAACTTTGGTAAACATTTATGCCATTGAAAGATGTGCCACCAGAATTTGAAGAGGAACAGACAAGAATAATATCATCACAGGTTCTAGGACAAGGGAATCTTTTCCAAGAAAAAGATTGCACATTTATTAAAAGTTTATATCCCAGATGACATAAACGGGAGAAAAACAGATATCACATAGCTCGAGTTGTGGTTTCTTACCAATCATCATTGGATCCATTTGGTGTCGTATAGAGAATACCTTTGTCAATCCACTCATCAACCAAGTTTCTTGTAGAAGGATTTTCCAAAAGTGCACGTGAACGTTTATTGTGCAAGACAACAAGCGGCCATTTTTTTCCACTTCTGTTATGGAGTTCTTTCACAACGGCATCAAGCTGCTCTATTGTAAAATATAAGCATGATCAGTCGTACAATGAAATATTACTAAAACAAAACAGGATAAAGTTGTTGTTGTTGTTGTTTTTTCTTTTTATTTTTTATTTTTTTTAAGGCAACATGAGAGTTACAACCTGAGAGACACTGAAACCACCATCTGCATAATTTTGCTGATAGAGGCCAACATTTGCTCCATCCACAATAGCTTCATAATCAGCGTTCTTGTCAAGCCAATCCTTCAATTAAGTGACAACAAGCAAACAATGATGAATTTTTAACATGAAAGTAGGAAAAAAACAAACAAAAACATATGGATAAAATAATTTTTCACAAGAAATAGAAGTTGAATTGAAACACAAAATTTTCCATCATATATGACTTGGTCACCTTAAATTCCCTTTGCAAAATTTTTTGTTTTTTAAATAACTCGAATGATATTAAAAAATCAATTTTCACCAAGTTTGGGAAATCAAATACTTCAATATTTGATATTTATATTCATAAGTTACTTTTGACCAAGACACGTTGGCTAATGGCTACCAAAGCAAGCTTATATCCTGCACGTCCGCAACTCATACAGGGGGAAATGAAGATGTGAAATCCGTCCTCGTCTACATGCTCAAGAAAGTGATTAAAATAGAATGCCTTAATAATCTTGCACAGATGTCCCTCAATAACTTTGGCAAATATTAACAGAATTAATAAGAAAAAAAGCACCAAAGTTAACAACTTTATCTATTTCAATTAGAATTTTGAAATACTTCTTTTATACATAAAGTAAATGCAATCCAACATCCCACCATAAAGAACCCATCCCCAATAAATTTTGACCCTGATAATCTTTATCTCTACACTCGAACAGCTTAAAACAATAACAAGACTCTAAGCAGCACATAGTGGATATCAGTATAGACGGCATTACTAAAAATCCCACCAGTACATGCAATTCATTTTAACTAGAACTTCAGCAAATTTAATAGAATTGACTCTGATATATACATCAACAAAGGCTAACAGTAAAACTCTTTAAACAACAGAAAAACCTGAACAATAACAAAACTCTTCTCACCTGAAACTTGCTAAAATTCAACTTGGCCTCCCTCTCCATCGCCAAAGAAGCCACAGACTGTGCAAACCTCTTAGTCTCTTCATCATCAATGTCGACAGAAAACAACTTCTCACCACAACAGCCACACTGGCCACTAGAATCAACACTACCTCTCCTCACAACCCACTCACCTTTACCAATCCAACCCCAGCCATGCCACCCTCCTCCGTTTCTCGAAACCGCCTCTCGGATCTTCCTGGCATCCCAATTCACCTCACCCACCTCACAGGCCTTCTTCCCACAGAACCAATCCTCAATGATCTTTGCCGTCGATTCACTCACAACCCTCACTGAGCTTCTCAGCTTATGTAAATACTCATAAACCCTTTCTCCTCTTCCTGCCTCTGAGCTAACCCTCAACAATGCAGCGATCTCAGGTTCCTCTGGACTCACCCCCACCATAACCATGTGCCTCTCCACCTCATATGCCTTGTCAGCCTCTGATTTCTCGACAAAGCAAAACAGTACCGGTTCATAAGTCCTTAATCTTGGGACAACATTGTACTTCCCCATGCTCCTAACCAACTCAAATGCATAATCGCCATCCAATTTCGCGGCAGCGAGGCGAACAACAGCAGTGATTGCAGCCTCGTTGGGGGAAACCCCAGTTGACAACATGTGATCGAATATGAAGAAGCCATTGTTGAGGGCCAAATCTTTGAGTGATTGGTCAGAGACAGAATTGGAGCAGAGGTAGAGAAGGGCGTTGAAATGGTGTTGGTTAAGGCGGGTGCCACTCGAAATCGCCGATTTGAAGAGGGAGATTGCGCCACGCAAGTCTTTGGTCTTGGAGCAAAGGTTGAGGTCGAACTGGAATTGGGATTCAGGGCTTTGGCTCTTCTTTTTCTTCTTTGGAGTTCCCATGAATCTGAAAACAGACGGCTGAAACACTTTTCAGGTAGGGGTTTTGTAGCTTGGTTTGTGTAGAGCGGAACAGCGGGTGAATTAGAGGAACATCACTTCGCAAAAATAAGTGGCAAGCCACTCATTACACAACCTGTAAGGGGAAATAATGGGCCTGGGCATAAAATGCTCAGTAGGCAAACCATTACTCACTTTTCAATTTTCTTACTATTACGATATTAAAATTCTGCATAGCTTGTATAAATTTTCCAAAAACCTTCTCAAACCTTGTCTATGAAGGAAAAATATACATATCACATGGTCTATCCTATAAATAGAAAAAAGCATCATCAAAGATTTTTTTTTTTTTTTTAAGGCAGTGGTGTTTACATAAAACACCCGTAATAATAGTCATGGTATCCTGATCAAAGGCCCGTTTAAAATTCCATCTAAAAAAATTAATCAACAAACACAAGTTCCTGAGGAACATCGGTATACCAGATAGTCAAAAATAGCAAACTTATTACCAATGTGCCAAACACCAAAACGAACCTTAAAAGCTCCGAAACACTCCATTTTAATATTTGAGAAACTGAAGCATAAAAGCGTGAAATTACCAGATAAATCGATCAACATAAAAACCAAACAAACAACTGCGAGATTTAAAATGGAACTCAAATCCAACCCAGGCAATGGCAAAAGCGTAAAACAGAGCAAGCTCATTAAAGGAAAAGTTTAATAGAATGGAAAGCGCCGACAATAGAAGCTCACCTCGTTACGGCTTCAACGCCAAGTGCACCCAAAAGTAGCGGAGGACTCAGGCCTGGGGCGTGAAAGACAGAGAGAAAGAAAAGGTTGAAGCTTTGGCTCTTTGGTGGCTGCGTGGAGATGGGGAAGTTGGAGAGGAGTGATGGCTGGCAAAAGAAAGGAACGAAGAAGGGGAAAGATTTATGTATTTATTTAAGGTTCTGGACGCAAAATATGAAATTTAAGCCCTAATCTCAAAGTAAAGTATAAAAAATAAATAAATAAATAAATAAAACAAACAAACAACCAAACGAGAAATTATACAAAATAACAGATTTTGTTACTTACTAAATTATGTCAATGCTTTAAAAATATAAAAATAATAACAGATTTAAATAGATTAGTATTTTAAAATAAACAAAAACTCAAAACTACTTTTTTAGAGTCAGATTAATTTTTTATTTGCCTTTTTTTTTTTTATTCATTTTCCCTCCTTTCTCTCTCCCTTTTCTGTCTCTCCTTTCTCTCACCTTAGTTCCTCCGCTTCTCTCTCCACTCCTTTTTCTCTAATATGTCTCTCTCTCTTCCTTTCTCTTTGGTTTTTTGGTTCCATCGACTCAATGGTGTTGATTGCGATGGTGGTTCGAGTCCCGAAGAATCTTAATAGCCACTAAGCAGAGAGTCAACGACGATTTGAATGTCGTCTTCTCCAACAATGACAAAGAAGCGGAGAAACTCCACGGCCGTCGGTATCAGTCCTCGTCGTTCCTAATCTACTCTATCGTCCCTAATCTGCGGCGGTCCATGGCTGAGGCTTTAAGCCTTTCACTCTGCGGTGAAAAATCGCACGATGGAGATTTGACAGCCTCAACGATCCCATTGTTCTCGAATGACTTCACGAGCTCGACTTCATAAGCTCTGTCGCGATCTGAGTACTTTACCATGAATCAAGTTTGTAGGTCGTGTAGTTTTGCCTCGAGATAGTCGTTGAAGGTGTTGCTCTGTTGTCGATCAAATTAGTTGTAAGGTCAATGTCGTTATCAATAGAGCTTCTGTGCTGGAGAATATGGAGGAGCAGCTGGAGAGGGGAGCGAGAGAGGACAAAGACCTCCTGTCACCGTCGTCATCCAAATAACGTCCTCACCGAAGGTGTTGTTTCGTCCAAGTCTTGCTTCCTAGTTTAATAATAATTGTTGGTTGATGGTTTGGTTGTTTATTTTGAATCTGCATTTTGTCTTCATGAAGCTGCTTTTATGTGAGCACTTGCTATGCTTTACATTTGTCTTTTATATGAATTGATCTAAATAAAGATGCCTTTTTTCTATGCCTTCTTGTGTCTAATCATGCATGTGTCTTTCTTGTATCAAATAAAACTTGTTCATTTTTAAAGGAAAAAGAATTATATGAGAACATCTGTCCGAGAGCTTTTTTGTGTAAGTAGTGTGTGTATATATATTGTTTCCTTGTGTTTTATGAGATTTTCTTTCTTTTCTTCTTTCTTTATACTTTTTTTATTTATTTATGTTATAGTTGTTCTTTCCTATTGTGACTGCATTTTTTGGCCACTTGTGACTTTGTCGATGCTGTTGATGTCAGGCCATATCGTAGGTAAATTTTTATATATATGAAAATATTGTACTTATGTATAAATATAGTATTTCCTTATAATTATTGTATTTTTTGGCCGTCGATGGTACGTTAAAGTTGCTAACGAATTTTTATATTTACACAGCCGTCGGTGAATTTTTATATTTACACGATCAATATAGTATTTCTGGTAAATATTGCATTTCCTAGCAGCAAGTGGTCTGGCAAAGTAATCAATAAATTTTTATATTCACACAATCCAAAAATACTGTATTTCTTGGTTGACGACGGTCCAATGAAGTCACTAGTGAACTTTGTATTTATATGATAAATATGGTATTTTTATTTCCCAACCGTTGGCGGTCCAACAAAGTCACCAAATTTTTTATATTTACACTGTAATATAATATTACAAGGTTAATATTGTATTTCTTAGCCACTGAAGGTCTGACAAATTCGCCAGTGAATTTTATATTTACAATGTATTATAGTATTTCTAGAGTAATATTGTATTTTTCGGCCATCGGAGGTTTAACAAAGTCGATAGTCAAATTTTATATTGACACTGTAATGTAGTATTACTGAAGTAATACTGTATTGCCCAGCCTCCGACGATTCGATAAGGTCGTCTGTGAATTTTTCTATTTACACGATAAATATAGTATTTGTTGGTAAATATTGTATTTCTTAGCCATCGAAAGTACTAGCAGTAGAGGAAATTAAGAGATATAAAGGATAAAACAGTAAAAGTATTTTGGAGTTTAGTTCTCAATTTCTCGTAAGATATTACTTAATTTCTCATGATATGCTATTAATTATACATTTTAAAACTATATGATATTATTTACTAAGTTCTAGCTTAAAGATGCTATTTTGCACTGTCTCCTTAAAAAATATACCATTTACAGACCTTTGAATCATTTGGCCATTAATGAACAAACATGCGTAATAATGTTCATTGTGTTTGGTGTGGAAGTTAAAACTGTAAACACAATAGCATGTGAGAGCTTTACACTATCAGCTTGTTTAGCAAAATTGGTTCTAATCAATTTTTCAGTTAAAAATAGTATAAAGCTTTTACATGCTATAGTAAAAAGAAAAAAGCTGCTATAGTATAAAGCTCTCACATGCTTCAGTGTTTACAGTTCTAACCAATGGTTCTAACGACCATATCAAACACCAAATGTAACAACTTTTTGCTTTTATTGAAGCATGTGAGACCTCTACACTATTTTTAACTGAAAAATTGGTTAGAACCAACTAATGCCAAATAGGCTATTGTGGTACAACAACATAATTTCAAAACAAAAAGAAAAAGAAAAAACTTCTAATGAGTAGAAGTTATCTTTTTGATGAAACGAAAGAAGAAAAAACCAGAAAAAAAAAAAAAGCTTTTAGCAACTAGACTGTATTAGTAATGTATATGATGTTAAATATCATTATTGAGTGGTACAACTTTTTTTTTTTTGAGCTTTTTACTTAGTCGTGTCTTCTTCTTAAGTATCAGAATATGAATCACAATTTTCGCCTAACCGATTTAAGTGACCAGCACAAGGATGACTGACTACAACAGTTATAATGACCGAAGAATCACAAGCTAAGATCATGCTTCGCGCAAGGTTGGTGGAGGTTGGAACAAGAAGAGCCTTTCTATATATATATATGTTTACATTGCAATATGTAGCAGAATTTCTATGCATGAGTTCAGCAGGAGATGCTCAATATGCTAGTCCTCATCCTCAGTGTCAATCAGGCAGGATCCGTCGTCTACGTTAGCAAATGGGTTGTACAATGGCGAACTGGGGTCGGTGCATCCTAGTACGAGATTAAGGTTGCAACGATCGCCCTGCAATTAGAATTCGACGCAACAAATTAATCGCTAGTTTTTGATACATAGCCTGGAGGGACAAAATTGGGGACCTTGCAAATGAAGAATTTCCTTACCCCTTCTTTCGACAAATTGCCAATCATGGCACTTCTATCGACAATTATGCTTGCGTCAGGAAAGATTGCTCTTTCACATGCACCTTCCCTGCTCGACTCTTCTGCTAGACCCTGCACATAAGGCAACAATTTTCTCAGTATGCGCTGTTCCTTTACATCTCCAAACGAAATATGGAAAGTTCAACCTTTGTTTCTTCAGTTTTACTAGCACCTTTAATGACATCATGAATTTTCAGGAAAGAAGATCAAAGTTGTTTAAGTATCACTTTACAATCTTTCCTCATTTTTCAGTTGACACATATTAAGAACTATTTCAGGATTTCAGCACGCTAACTTTCCCAAGTTCTTGAACCTTTTTTTCTTTCTGTGACATCTCATCAATCATTGTTCAAAGGACATGATATTCACTTACCTCATTGAAGAATTCAATGGGCTTGTTTTGCCAAGATTTGGGAACCTGAAATTGCAGCCTATAAGAACCGTCCCAATCAACTCTGTTTGTGAACGAAAAGATCAAGTTCAGAGCTAGAGACAGATGACAACTCAGAACGAAGAACTTGAATAATTTAAAGACACAAAATCTGTTAAATAGTACTAACCATGCTTGGGAATACATATTTGGATACTATATATTGGGGAATCGGCTTTCCCTCTAGCTTTCTTTTGCATTGCCCTTGGATCCCCACCACACATTATAGGTTGATTAAATCCTTTTGCAAATATGTTAGAATCAGAACAGATCAAAATCAAGTATTTAGCCTGCTTACTTATAGGGTGTTTGGAATTGTAATTGTAACCGGCGTTTTAAGTTTAAGAACTATAGTATGGTAGAGTTTTGTACTGTAGTAACTTTTTGCTTTAATTGTAGCTGCTGAGAGCTTTACATTGTTCACAGTTGTAACTGATAGGTCAAAACTGAAGTTCCAAACACCCCATAAGCATCTGAAAAATTGTCATTAAACTGACTTAAGTTTCATAAATTACCATTAAACGCAATCCCGAATTCGTCATTTGGAGTGAGATTAGTTGCAGCTGGGTTGTAGAAAATTCTTAGCCTTTCTCCCTGTCAATATTTATGAAAAGCTATTGCTAAGAATTATGGGTTCTAAGGAACCCTATGTTGTGTTCTTAAAATCAGTAGCTAAAGCAAAAATGCCATACAGAAATAGGAGGAAGACCATTCATTGTTTTCCAATATACAGGAGCGTTCCCAAGTTCAAACATAGCCCATGAGGGAAGAGCGAACCTAGAAGCAAAGGTAATCACGTCAAGACAATGCATCTCAAGGAGAATGGTAACGAAATCGCTTGATATAGAAAAAGAAACTAATCGCATGAACATCGTGTTCAAAAACTAATTTTGACATTTAAATCAATTTTACGTTCAGGAAAGAAAAATGAAATTCTTTTTCCTCAACTTTTGGTGGATTTGTAATTAGTTCTTCCATTTTAGTAGGGAAAGAAAAACTTCTTTGAATCTTAGAATGCAGAAGAAAGCGTAAAAATGAGTTTCTAAGAAGAGGTAATTGAATGGTTGCAGGCGTAGCATAATATTAACTTAACTCATCCCTCCAACATTGAGATCTAAAGTTCAAATCAGTTCTTCTCGATTAAAAAAAGAGGGGCAAAAAAAGAATTGGAAGCCATACTCTTTTATTTCTTCTACGACAGAGGTTGCAACAGCCATAGCTGCACATGCTTTCCCACTAGTCTTTACAACTTTCTTCTTCTCGGAGAGACTTCTTGAGAGAAAATAATCTAAAAAATTGCTAGCTGCAATGAGAAAGAAATTATCAATGTAAAGCAACATGAAACTTTTTCCTAAAACAATCAAATAAATTCAAATTTACTCAATTCTCTTATCATACATTTGCTTTAACTCTACACATTTCTTTCTTCCCTTATCATCTTGATTACAGACAAGTACCAGTCAGATTTAGTACTGTACTGCTCACTGCTCACGACAATAACCGACCAAGTAAAAGATAAAATTACTATTGGACAAAATCAAAAAGTTCATAACAATCTAATATTTTATGTTTTTTAGTTTTTAACTTTATCAATATTTTAGGTTTTAGTTACTGTAATAAAGTGTTAGTTTCCTACTTTTATGTATATCTGAAGCTTTAGTCATTGTAACAGTATTAGTTTCTTACTTTTATGTATATTGAATATTGTAATCTGCCTATAAATTACACAGCAAATAAATGAATGAAACAAGTTTAGAATTCATTTTTTATTCTTTGTATCTAGTTCAACCGTTTCACATGGTATCAGAGCAGTAAATGATTTTTTTTTTTTTACAGTCTCATATTGTTTTCCTCTGTTCTTTCGCCATGTTTGATGAAAACCTTGCTACCAACACCACACTATCATCTACACCAATCAAAACAGATCATTATGCCATTCATCACTCAGATAGTCCCTATACTGTTCTTGTTACACCTCTATTGACAGGATACAATTATGGATCATGGAGTTGTGCAGTAACGATAGCGCTTCGTACAAAGAGCAAACTTGGTTTTGTTGATGGATCACTCCCAATTCCAAAGGAGAAATGTGATATTATCAATTGGGAACGATGTAATGATTTGGTTGGAAGTTGGATGCTAACTTCAGTCTCACCTGAGATCCATCCAAGTATCCTATATGCTAAAACTGCAACACAAATCTGGATAGATTTGAAGGATTGTTTTTCTCAGTCAAATGCTCTTCAAATCTATCAATTGAAACAATCAATTCCTGCCCTCAAGCAGGGAGGTATGTTTGTTTCATTATGTTTCACACATAGGATGAACTCAGTTCGACTATCTCTATTACTCCATGTATTTGTGGTAATGCTAAATGCATTATTGAGCAACAAAATCAAGATCGTGCCATGGAGTTTCTTCAAGGACTTCATGATCGTTTTTCAGCTGTTAGCAGCCAAATCTTCTTGATGGAGCCACTTCCTTCAATTCATCGTATCTATAATTTGGTTCGTCAAGAAGAAAAACAACAAGAGTTTAATATTCGAACGACTCCAACTGTTGTTGCGGCTGCACTTCAGGCCTCTAAATCATCATCTCGGCCTTCTGGAAAGCGCCAATGTCCTTTCTGTGAACATTGTAATAAACATGTTCATATGCTTGCAACATGCTACAAGATTCATGGCTTCCCAGATAAGCAGGTGAAGAAATCAGGGCCATCATTATCTACTTCCGCTACTTTTGCTAGTCAGTTGACACCTGAACAATACAACAAACTTCTTGCACTTCTTGTCGAAGAGGAATCTGGTGGATCATCAGCCCATTTTACAGGTATAGCTCTTACTTGTTTATCTTCTTGTTGAATTATTGATTCAGGTGCTTCTAACCAGATATACGCATTTCTTTCATTTTCTACTTCATATTCTACGGTTCATAAAAATATATCACTTCAATTGCATGACGATTCTCACATGCCTGTGACACACGTAGGCACTGTTCATTGTTCATAATCACTTACTCTCACAAATGTTTTCCACATGCCGTCTTTTAAAATCAATTTGCTATCTATTTCACAATTAACCAAGTCAACAAATTTTGATGTAATTTTTTCATCTTTTAAGTGTATATTTCAGGACCGAGCAACGAAGAAGATGATTGGTTGGAGTAATGCTCGAAATGGTCTTTTCTATCTAGATGTAGATTTAGTTTTTAATTCAGCTTTTTCTTTCAAGCATTGTTATAAATTTAATCTATGGCATTCTTGCCTTGGTCATCCATCTAAGTCTCATTTTGATTTCTTAATTAAGAATTCTTCAGATATTGTTGTAAATAAAGAATTTGTTTGTGATGTATGTCCGCGTGCTAAACAGTCGCGTCTTTCTTTTTCTCAAACTATATCTTGTTCTTCTCATTGCTTTGAATTAAATCATGTTGATATTTGGGGTTCTTTCTCTATACCTTCTAAAAATGGGTCACGTTTCTTTTTAACTATTGTTGATGATTATTCAAGGTGCACTTGGATTTATTTAATGAAACATAAATCTGAAACTTTCAACTTGTTAGTCCATTTTTTTAATCTAATCAATCATCAATTCAATAAAAAAAATCACTCGTATCAATTCTAGAAATGGGGACGTTTTTCTTCCTTGACTCTAAATCATTCGTTCAGATAATGGTTCTGAATATCTTTCTAAACAAATTCAAACATGGTTTCATAATAATGGAATTATTCATCAACGTACACGGCAAAATGGCATTGTAGAATGTAAGCATCAGCATTTACTTGATGTTGCTAGAGCTCTCCGATTTCGAGCAAACTCGCCTCTTTGTTTTTGGAGAGAATGTATTCTTACTTTTACTTTTCTTATTAACAAACTTCTTGTTAGACATGTATGCCCTAAGAAGTAAAAATGTAATATATTTTTGGAGACATTTTTATCAATAAAGAGTTTATTTATTATACATATACCAAATTGTTGTCCTCTTTACGTTCATATTTGTTGAATGTATGATAAGCAAACAAAAATATTAGACTATCGGTCTAAACCTTTAGAGTCAGGAATATAATAGATAGATTATATGGAAAACATGATTCTAAAGGTGATGATCTAAATTATAAGATCTGCAATCGAGAAATAAAGGTGGGTGCTTTATTCATGCAAAGATTGTTATGTTGTTTATATCTCTAATGGGAGATGATTTGTCTTGACCATCGGAGGTGAACTTCACAAATATAAAAATTGGTGCATTGTAATAGGTGATGATGCATTGGATCGGGAGTAAAGTGTAATTGATTTGGATTAATAATTCTGTCTTGGCAAATCAATTCACTTTAGATAATCATATGTATTGTATCTTAATCCTGAGATGAAGAATGGACCCATTATCTTGACTTATGTCTTTTAATGTACTAAAGGGTAATATCCACAATTTATGTTGGTACGTATGCTGGTACATTGGAGATGTGATTCTTGATAGCGTAGACTTGTTATTCATAAATATAGAATTCATAGCTCCTCTTTAGGAGTCGTTAATATCCTCTTATATGCGTTATCCGGTAATTAAAAAACTAGAGAGCTCAACCATTTGGATATATAGGTATAACCAAATGGTATACTGTCTTTAGATAGCAAGTTTTTCAATAGTGAGATAATGGAATGTAAGAGAAAAATAATCAGGAAGGTAAGACAGAATTTATCCTTAAGCCGATTATGGATAATCCTATAGGAATACAATACATTATGATACGTTATAGGGACTTAGCTATTTGGGTTTTGTAATTATATATAGTTTGAGAGTGTAGCTCTAAGCTTTTAGTGGAGTAGCGTTAGAATTGATAATTATAAAATGTATATCTACGATATTAGGTTTCATAATTATCGGTTGTGTGACGTGCGCCTACACGCACTCTGATCGTGGCTAGAGAATAGCAAAGAAGATCAATTGGTTAAGGCTCTTTTGGAACGCCTTTCTCTTCGCAGATTGCAGGAGCTTTTCGACAAACAAGGTTAGTAAGATTTGAAGAATTTATGCATATAGTATGTCAAACTTGTGTTTTAAAAATATTTTGGTATAAAATTTTTAAAAATTCTGTTACGTATTACTTTTCCAACATTTCCAACTCCAATTCTTCAATATAAATCACGTCATCAAGTTTTAATTAGAAATATTCCATCATATTTATCTCGTGGAGTTTTGGAATGTTTATGTTTTCCTAAAAGTATGAATATTCAACATAAATTTGTTGTTCGAGCCAAACCTGGCATTATCAAAAGGATATCGTATATATGATTTTAAAACTTAAAAAAAATCTATTAGACTATTTGGTATTATTTTTAAAATAGGTAAAAATATTTTTGTTTAAAAAATTAAAAATTTTTAAAAATTATGTTTAAAGTATTTTTAAAATTTTTACTTCAAAAAATATGCTTAGAGTGTTTCCATGATGTCATATTTCACGAGTCCATTTTTCCATATCATTATCTTCCATCTTCGTCTTTAAATAATTCAATTTCCATTACTCCAATCAATGATGATGGAACTTTTGATTACTCCAGTACACCGTCAAATGTTCCCACTGATAATTCTTCCAATAATTCTCCAGTGCCTATTGCCCCATCTTCTCAGATTGATAGCTCAATCAATCCTCAATCTGTGGACACTCCTTCCACCGTTTGTCCTTCAATGGCACCTGTTCCTATAATTAACACTCGTCCTCAACGAATTCGTCATCCCCCAGGTCATCTCAAGGATTATGTTTGTAATCATATTTCATTCTCAACTAATTTTCCCCTTGCAAATTATTTTTCTTTGTCTCATCTAAGCACATCTCATCATGCTTTTCTAACTAATATAATTGAAAATCAAGAACCACGATCTTATTCTCAAGCAATGAAATCTGAAGAATGGTGTAATGCTATGGCCAAAGAAATTCAGGCCCTTGAATCTATAACACTTGCTCTTTATGTTCCCTTCGTAAAGGAAAATCACCCATTGGTTGTAAGTGGGTATACAAAATTAAATATCAGTCCGATGGTTCTATTGAGAGATATAAAGCATGTTTAGTCGCCAAAGCTTATACTCAAGATGAAGGCATTGATTATCATGATACCCTCGCAACTGTGGCCAAAGTAGTCACTGTCCATCTCCTTCTATCCGTTGTATCCATTAAAAATTGGTCTTTGCATCAACTTGATGTCAATAATGCTTTTCTCTAAGGCGTTGTCAACGAAGAAGTTTATATGAAACTTCCTCTCAGATTCTCTCGTAAAGGGGACACTCATGTTTGCATATTAAATAAATCTCTTTATAGCCTTAAACAAGCTTCTCCTCAATGGTTCTCCAAATTTTCTAACACACTCATTTGTCGAGGATTTTGACAATCTATCTCAGACTATAGTCTCTTTACATATATTCGTGATCAGACTTCTATATTTGT